>JANHGO010001021.1:0-36473 GCA_024606505.1 Aquila spilogaster
AGCCAAATATCTGAAGGCACAAGAAACAACATGGAGGATACTGTGGTCAGGTCCCTTCTCCAAGTGAAATCTCACCATGAAGTGACTGTTATCTCTTAGGACGATAAACAAAGTCATGTTAACTCTTGTGTTGTTTCTTTCTTCCTCCCCCCATCTAAAGATTCACCAGAATACATCCACACAGACATGGATCTTTGTTATGCTGGCAGTATAGAAATAGCAGGAGAAGCTTCTTTGGAAGATCTGAAGATGCAGGTTAGATGTTCTCCTGTATTGGAAATGTACAGCAACACTGTGATTAATTGATCTCTATTAATACCTATTTTCTATTTCCTTTTCCCTTGTCTCCAGTATGTTCTGATATGGCATTTGCTTATATGCCATGTTCAGTGGTAAGTACCAAGAGGCAGTTGGAGCATGTAGCTCAGAGACTTCCTTAGTATGTCCCCTGCAGTTGCCATTCTACCTCTCATGTGTCCTGACCTGCAAAAGCCTTGTTGCACTTCATCCAGAACTTTGGCTTGCAGCCCTATCGTTATTTCACGATGAAAAAATTCTTCATGAGAAGCACACACATACAAGCACTTCCTAAAAAGCCACTTTCCATTTCCACATTGTTACTGTATTAGTTTTCTGCGTTTTGTTTTTTTTTTTTTTTGGTATGCTGAATCTAATGAATAAAGAATTGCTTTTGATGCACAGAAGGTCACGTTTGTCATTCAGGAAGGTATAGCTTAGTTTCTTTGGCCAGAAACTAAGGTGCCTTTTTATGCTTTTTTTAACCATAAAAGTATGATTTTAATACACGAAGAAAACCCAACCCAAACCAAACAAACCAAAAAAAACCCAAAAAGCAAAAAACCAAAAACCCAACCAAAAAACCCACCCCAAACCCACAAAAAGACATGAAACAATCCTATCACAAGGCTCTTTATTGTTTAGCCAGTTGGTTGTTCTACTTAAACTGCATGGGAAAGGATATCTCATCTGATTCTGATCCTGATCCATACCAACACTTACTCTTTTGGGTACGACTTCAGTTTCAGTCTCTGGCAAACTACTGCTATGAAAAACGGACCATTTGCATCTTGTGAACAAGGAGAATTGTCGTAGCATGGAAAGAGTATTGTGTCCTTGATAAGGGCTTAAAGGAGCTTGCTTGGCACTCTGCTAGAGACTGGGGTAATGATTCTGTCAGCCTCATTCCCTCCCAGTTATACAATTTTTGGTTAAAAAAAGAAATTTGGTACTTTTGAAATGTAAGTTAAGTTGAGAAATGTTGGGAGGGAGTGAAGTCCAACTTGCTTTGAGGTTGAAGAGTGACTATGTTGATCATAGCCCCTACCTGTAAGTCACAAGCAACAGCTGGTGTGGAATAAATCTTCATACCTTGCCCTATTTCTGATTGCTTTAGTATTGCACTGAGAATTAATAAATGGGTTTTCTTTTTTTTTTTTCCAAGGAGACTGGCTGCTAAAGTTACTGAAGAAATGTTTCTTTTTTCAGGCTATGACATTACTATGCTGCCAGGAGCAGATTGTCCCACTGCCCTCATTTCTCAGAGCATGGACAGTGGACAGTAAGCGCCCAGCCAAGCTTTTACGAAACAACAAGCAGCAACTCAAGTAGGTTTCTTATTGAACACGCAAGTAGCATTGCAACAGACTGGCTGTTGACTGCATTGTGGGATGGATTGGTGGAGAAATAAATCAGCTCAGTCAAACGTCAACAGAAAGCTCATTTCTGGTTACTTCAATTTTTTGCTGAGCACGTTTTTTGACTCGAGAGCTGTGGAAGGGAGAGGTGTGAGCATAAGTAGATCATACCAAGCTTATTCTGCTAAGCTTTATATTAGGTGTTTTTAAATGCCATTTTTTTACTTTTCTGAGTTTTTAATTTTTGTTCCAATAGCCTCTTGCTTTGGTTTTCCAGATAAGCACAGGTCTACTTGACTAAAAGAGTGATTTATCTACTCAGGAATTTAGAATATATGGTTGGAAATGTATATAATCTTTGTTTTGTTTTCAGTGACTATAAGCTGGGTGCCAGAGTGGAAATCTGCATAGAACCTTTGCAAAAAGAAGAGCATTTGGGGTAAGATCTCAAGATACTTATTACAGCAGTGCATTTGAGATGAGACTTAATTGAGCACCTTTTAACTTAAATACTTTGTCAGGATTACAGATGTCAGTATGCAAGAAGACTTTGGAGCTTGTTTTTTGTTTTCCACAAACAAAAATAAGGGAGGGCGGGAGGGAGTGAAAACTGGGAATTCTGGATTCTGAAAGCATGATTCACAAAACCGCTCTATTTTCTCTTCCTGATGACAGCCCCCATGAACTGCTGCTTCGAGTCCAGATGGGCATACCAGGGGAGAGGGACTACTATGACTCCACGGATTTGGTGTGGGATATCTCCAAAGAATGCACAACCTGGGCACTGAGGCAACAAGTGGCTTCTCACTATTGTCTCCCTGTAGATAAAATTGAAATAGCCAAATACTTCCCTGAAAGATTTGAGTGGCTGCCAATATCTAGCTGGGTAAGATCTGGAATGACAGAATCCAACCGTTGTTTGAGAGAAGTATTTGTTGGTTTGTGCTGCAGTTCTTGAGCAAGCATATTTAAGCAGATGTTGGAAATCTGCTTTGATTTTTTTTCAGACACAGCAAATTTCAAAGAGGAAACGGAAGAAAAAACAGGAGAGTTTACAGTCAGCGCCTTACCACCTGAAAGATGGAGATATCATTGGGGTGAAGGTAAATTAACTTGGCTTTAATTGTTGCACAAGGATTGGGTTCAGGCACTGTCCCCTTTGCAGTTTCTTAATTTCTTGCTGGTTTTCCTGCATCCTGCTACATCTCTATGAAAGTACTGGGATGTGGATCTGGACAACATATTGTGTGGACTGGAAAATTGTTGCTACTGGTGCTTTTTCTTCTTTTTCTCCTGTTCTTAGCCAGTCTGATGGAAGTTTTGTGCTTCTCCCCTTGTATCATGGTACTGGCACTAGAGGGCAATACCTTAGAGGGTCTTGTGCAGCTCTCAGCCAGTGCAAGCAGTCAGTTCCTGCTCTATACTTGAACACTACCCAGAAGAAACTGGATTTTTTTTCTTGCCCTCATTTTATTGACTGTTTTTTTTCCCAACTCAGCGTAAAATCCAAGAACAGTGCCCTTTAAAAATCGTATTGTAAATTTAAACCCATTACATTTTCCAAAGAATTATTACAGATCTATTTAATTCTTTAAAAAATAATTACACAGTGGCATATTGAGCTCTGAATTAGGAATGAGGCTTATTTAGGAGACCTCCAGAAGAACATACTTGCTGGGTTTTAAAGCAGTAGGCAAAAAACTCTGATGCCCTATCCTGATGCATTGGACTATCTAGAGAAGTCCCTGAATAAGGCAAATTCACTGTTAAATGCAAAAACTGAACAGAGGAGTCTAAAAAACTTTTCTGCCTTTTTGAATTTTTTCACTTAATTAACATGAAGTTAATTGCTGTAAAACTAGCTAGAGGAGATGCACTGAAAATAAATTGCATAAACTGAGTAACATGTGGGAAAAAGTTTTGGTAGATGAAAAGTATAAGCTAATAAACTCAATCATTTTTCACAACAGAATCTTCTCCTTGATGACACTAAGGACTTCAGCACAGTGAGAGATGATGTTGGAAAAGAGAAACAAAGGCAGCTTGTGTTACAAAAAAAGAAAAGGTATTGAGTATTTACATTTATTTTTCTTTAGAAATATGCAAACTGTTCTTGGCTGCTTTTCAGACTGGCTTGATACTTGGATAATTTTTTGCGACAGTGCTTGCTTGGTGCTCTCAGAGCACACAGTTCCAGTAGTCCTGAAGGAAGTGCTCAGGTAGTTCAAACTCTTGGCTTTAAGTGCCATGTTCCTACACCAAGCCGCAATTTTTGCTCTTGCAACACACTGCAACATTTGTCCCTGCCTCTGGAGATGAAAAACGAACTGCTTGGCTGCACTGGCCTTGCACAGGTTGTAAATGTGGGCTTGCAAGGTCATTCTTACAACTAAGTGGAAATCAAGTTCCAGTCCAGGTTTGTGGTGCTGTTGGCACTTAGGCTCAACTCTAATACTAGGCATCTTAAATTCTCTTTTTTTTAATAGTCGGCAAGCCGAACGCTTACAGGACCATGTTTTCTCTGAGGAGAAGCTGAATATTAAGCACCGTAAACCAGAAGTGGCTCTTTCTATCAACGTGGGTGTTTTCAGATAGCACCAGGAGATGATTTGCTGATCAGACCATACTACCTATGTACTCAGTTGGCTTGGAGTACCTCAACTGGACCAACAAGAGGGTCTTTCCTGAAGTGTCTTCAAGAATCACTGAGACAAACTGGATATATAGGTTTCAGGATAACTCTGATTTTCTTCTAGTCTCTCTTGGGGGAAGTGCTTTAGCATCCCTTTATCCATGTGGTACTTTTTCTCAGGCTAGGTAAATGCACTTTATCCATGAGAAGGCTGATTAATATATTGTATAACCTTTTGGTGACTGTTTAGTAATCACCCTA
The DNA here is from genome assembly GCA_024606505.1 of Aquila spilogaster. Taxonomy (NCBI): domain Eukaryota; kingdom Metazoa; phylum Chordata; class Aves; order Accipitriformes; family Accipitridae; genus Aquila; species Aquila spilogaster. The sequence continues at coordinate 4,549 of JANHGO010001021.1, forward strand.
AATGCTTTTTTTTTTTTTTTTTTTGATCAGATGCTGATGTCTTGCACCATCACTACAGCGTTGCTGGGTTTTTAATGCAGTCATAAACATCTCTTTTTTTAGATATTTTGTTTTTCATCTCTGGTCACTGAAGTTACTAGCGATACCAGAATTTGTTTTTGTCTTTTTATATATAAACCTAAGTCTGTAGTAGCTGGAGTCAGATTTCAGGAATGAAGGAAATGTGAAAATCTCTGGACAAAGTGTACTGAATTGGAAAAAAAAAAAAAAAAAAAAAAAAAAAAAGAGTAAGTTCAGAATCTGTCAAGCTCTAAAACCTGAAGACCTTTTGCGATATGGAACAACAGTGCGGTAACCTATATATTTAAAATTGCTAGGGCTTTTTTTTTTTTTTTTTCCATAAGCTTCATTAACAAACAAAAGAGATGGAAAAAATTGGCAGATCTGATTTTTGATCTTAAGTGGGTTTTATTGTACTCAAGAAAAAGGCTTGTATTTATTTTCAGTACTCTTATTCAGAGGACTTTCCCTCATTTCTTATTTTTTCAATTGTTCTAATATTCTTTGTTACATTTCGGAAGAAGTTTCTCTTGGTGTCACAAAGCTGATTTACAGCCTCCGTAACAGAAGGGGATGTATATGGCTGACGACCAGCTGAACTCAGTAACAAAGGTTCTTGAGTATTAAGTAAAATGTTTACCGAGTGCTTATGAGACTGGATCTCAAGAATGAGAACGTGTGTAACTAGCTGATGAGAGACCATATTTTTCTTACCCCTGAGGCTGGGAATCGGGGTTGACCAGAATCTGACACTTCAGCATCTTTATCAAAACTTTTTTAATGCTTACAATACTTAAACTGTGTTTCCCCCCACTGTATGTGACTATTCATAACTTAATTTCCCATCAGGTTCAGAATTTTCGTTGAGCACAGCTAGTACTGACAGATTAACCCAAACTCTTGATGGAGTTAATTGTTTACAATCAAATTCTAAACATGTTTTGAATGATAAGGCGAAAATGGAACAGTGGCAGATAACATACAAGCATTTCTGTGCAGCAGTGACGTGCTGGTGGCATCTAACGTGTTTGGCTGTTAAAGGCTGGGAACCTGTGCAAATGGATTGCCGTATCACATGAAGTCTGCTCTCAAACACACTGCAGAGCTTTGTTGAACTGCACAAATGTCCGGAAACATGTTCTGAAATGAGCAAAGCAATTGTTCAAAAATAGCTTTTGAACAAAGCCTGAGGTATCCTTAGTTAAATCTGTGTTAATGAGAGAACAAAATACAAGTCACTTTTGGGGACTACCATAAACGTTTAACCTGCTTTGTGTATATGTAGAAGATGCCAGTACAGCAGACTACTAAAATTTTGGCTAATATGAGAAGATCTCTCATTTATCTTTTATAGGTTAACAATATTCTGGTATTTCAGACAGCTTCAAGACAAAAACTGACACTCTCAGCTATCAGGAAAAAAAAAAGTCAAAAGCTCTTTGAAGCATATGATTATTATTTATTTCGTTGCATATCTTCAAAATTCAGCAGGTGCTTCTGTGCTTTCTTAGGCTGATTCATTCAAGAGGAGGATATTTTAATTTCCTCACTGTTTCGGTTGTAGGTAGGCTTTACTTGAATCTTGAAATCCTAGTAGTATGGATAGATTTTCTGACTAAGGTGAGGGCAGCCAATTGCTTTCCCCATCTTATTTTGCATCGCCTTCTTCCGTATCAAGTGTTCTTGCGAGCCAAAAATGATCACACCTGCTGATTACTAAGGTAAGCAAGAAAGGTTTGTGTCTGCAGATTATTTCATTGCATTGCACTTACTTTGCTGTCACTTTAATTCCTCCAGTTCCTTGCTGGACAGCTGTACTGACCTCAGCCCTCCCACCTACCTGTTAATAACGCTAGCCTCTTCTTGAAAACACGAAGTTTGGAGAAATCTAAATATGGATTCCATGTGCTAACGTGGGGATTTTAGTATGTGCCTTTGTTAAAGTGTAATGTAGCAGCGCCTGCACTGAACCAATCTTGGATTATTTCTAATGTTGGCTCAAAATGCTATTTTTTCCTTAAAACTATTGTGGGTCATTCCACAATGAGAGAGTTCATTAAAAATGGGGGTGGGGAGAGGGAACACCTTTTTAAAATGGAGTCTTTGTGATTCCACGGTTTATGATGGTTATATTCCAAAGCCTGGAAAAGCTTTCGTCTTTATTTTTCAAGTGTTCTTCACAAAATAAAAAGTAATTTCTATTTGATTTGTCTGTCTATGTCTCACTAAATACATTGATCGGGAATAGCATGAATTGGTTTCTAACGTTGGATGGGGCACAACCTTCATTAAGCTTTAATTTCCAAATTTGTTCCTAAGACAGCATTCCGATCTCTGAGAATTTTCCCCAACCCGGCTGGGGTTGCGCTGTACAAAGACCTGGGTTCAGTTAGAGGACTGGGATTTTGGTGCAAGTTAAAGTGATTTTTAGCTTGTGTTTCTCCTCTTCTTCAGAAAGCATGGTCTAGTATTTACTTCCCAGTATTCCAGCTCCTAGTTTGTGCACAAATATATTAATCTGGTCTATTTTTTTAAGGGAACTAGCATAAATCATCTAGAGGACTGTGGCTCTGCATAGAGTAAGAAACATGGATTGCTAAGGAATGGTTATCTTTTGTATCTGCTCCTGGGGCAGTCCTTGTAAAAGAGCAAGTGTTCAGCTCTTTTCCTTTTCCTCATAACTCATTCTAGTTTGCTGAAGCGATTATGGAGCAGGAGGAAGTGGCCCACACAAAAAGCAAGTCCTCGCTCACTTCAATCCTCCCTCAGCGGCGGCTGAGCAGAGCTGTTGCGTTCTGAGGGGTGTTGGAGGTACAAACCCCAAGAAGGAGGAGCAACGGCGCAGAGGGATGGAGCTGGGGCAGGTGAGCTCTGACACGGCGGCTGCAAGCTGCGTGCAGGAGAAGCTCTCTGGTTCTGGGAGTTGCTGGCTGCTTTGGCTGTTTGCCCGAAGCTGAAGGGAGGGGGGTGCCAGGAATGCCTTCCAGCGTGGTTAGCTGCAATTTTGGGATTTTGCCAATACTTCTGCTGACATTGCCTGTAATTGAGGAGTTAATCTTCAGACCTTGCAGTATCCAAGGCCACAACATCTGGAGGCAACGATACCAAGCTGAGTTTGCAAGCAAGCTTAGAGAGACCAAGAGGTGCGAGCTCCCAGCCCTGGAGTCAGTGCATGGAAAGCTAACAACTAAACTGTTATCTTTCTGTTTTCTGGCTGACCCTTGGTCAGCACAGCTCTGTGTGCAGATAAATGCAAAGGATGTGATAATGATACAGCTCTTTCCGTGGATCTTTATTACGGCCAGGCAGTGAAGGCCCATCAGCTGTGTTTATTGAATGGGGTTTGCAAGTACTGCTGCTTCTGCTCCTGTTTGATCTAGGCGTTTGTGCCTTGTAAGAGCATCGATCTTGCTAGTTTGTGGGTTTCTTCCAAAGAGAGTATCAGCTTCGTGGTTAACGCATCTATAAATTCCTGCATTACAAAGCTTTCCTATAAACTTTAACTGCAGCCCAAACAGATTTTAATTCTGGTGGTCGTATTTCAGATGGTGATCAGTAGAGGTTAAACACCTGCTTTTGCTAAAATGTCCTTGCTAATCACTGGGGAGAAACATATTTAGAAAAAAGAAAACAAAACTGGCCTTAGGCTGTTGTGCTTGCTTCCTTGCTGAAAAGTTTTACTGCAGTTAAGTAACTCTTACTCGTTCTAGGGGTTAACCGTGTTTAATTTCCTCTGTGGCCCACTGCGGTAGCATCTGAGCAATGCCAGCATTGCTCACTGAGCTCTGAGGTGCCCTCTGCCCCTCTGTGCCGGCAGCCTCCCTCACGCAGGTACCTGCCAGGATGCCCCTCTCTGACCACCCCGGGTCCTGTGGCAGTACTCAGCCCATCATTGTCCTCTCTGAACTGCTCCCACCTCTGCTCTGAGCTCCAACCAGCCCTCCTGTCTCTGCTGGGTAACCCCAGGGTTGCTCTTCTCCCTTACGGCTGATCCCTGTCTTTATTTGCCCTTTTATTTGTCTCATCTGCAACTTCTCCCAGGGGCTCAATCTGCTGCAGGCCTTGTCTTCAAATTCCTCTTTAATTCTCTTTTTCCTGGTGATCACAGGGAATCGCTGATCACTTCTGAACACGCGCAGTCTTCTGCGTTTCACACAGAAGCTGCTGAGGGCACTGTAATTCTGCTGCCGTAGCCATCTCCTCTGGCTGCCATCGCTGCTCAGAGCCACATTTTGACTGTAAGCCCCTGCCAGCAGCCTGTGCTTACGCAACAGCTCCCAGGTGACTTCTGTGAATTATACCTGTGTTCTTAATGCTGAAAGAAGTTTAACCTTCCTCCCACCCACCAGCCCTTTTGCTCAAAAAAAGAAAGGTATTTGTTAGCTAGTGTGCTTTGTTTTGTTCCCATGGGATGCTCCTGACAGGGACAGGCTGTGGTGGGGTTTTTGTTTTTTGGATTGTAAGTAGGTGCAGCCACGATAGTTTCTGTTGAACCGATGCCTGTTTGTCTAATCCAGCTAATTAAGCTTAGTATGATTACTGCAGAAACAGCACAGCTGTAGCTGCAACATACACATCAAGCGTATCTTCCTTTGGGGTGGGTTACAGGGCCATTAATGATTCCCCAGTCAGAATTTACTTGCAGTGATTTACAGATTCTTGATTTTCATATCATAGACTCAGTGTGCCCAGCTGGAGGCTGAATGCGCTTGGTTAACAGCCACATTGTGATAAGAGGGACTTGCTCAGTTCTGCAGAGTATCAATTTTTTTTTTATTATGGCCGTGCACATAAAATAATGTGGAAATCAAGGAAAAGAAATGTGGAAAGGAAATGGGCTGCTCCTTTATTTTTGTTGTTTGAATTATACAGCAAAATTTTTAACAAATAATAATAAAACCATTTTCTGAAATTCACATTAGTGAGCATGGCAATTCACAAAGCAATGAAAATACAAAACCCATCTTCACATATGGTTGCATGCTTTTGTTTCTCACTATACTAAAAGCCTTTCAAACTAGAAGACTTACGGCTTAAGAAGAAGAGGAAAAAAAAAGAAGTTGTGCTGTGGAAAAATGACTGCAACAAGTACAACGTAGCTAGGCACGCGCAAGACAAACTTAGAAAATGTATTTATAATCAAAGTGTCCTTTTTAGAATGACACCAGTTGGGGTAAAGAAGAGTTTGTGAACGCTACAAAAGACAGTTCTCCTCTATTAATGATAACTGTAAAGTCATTAAGATAGACTGCTACTTAAAAATCAGTGGGTGTATCTATTGCACCAAGTTCTCGTGACCGTGGCTTCCTGACAAAGGTCTGCGAGGGGAGGCACAAGGACGGGCCGCGTGTGCCGCTCTGCATCTCTCGGCACTCCCGGGGCTGTCATCTCAGCACGTGTGTACAAGTCGGTGCTGCCCCGGGCTCAGAGCTCTGTGCGCAGAAGCAGCTTTGCTTGTCTCATGTTTTCAATCACTGCGGAGAAAGCACTGCAGATACTAAGGATGACAGGGAAGATTCCTACGTCTACACAGCTTAAGGTCAGAAATTAAAGCCACTCTGGATAGCTAGACTTCTAAAAGGTCTTTAAAAAAACTTTTTTTTTTTTTCAATTTTAATGAGTAGTTTTGACTAGTTATTTTGTCTCAGCAACAGGTGTTGACTGCAACTAGTGATTGGCTTCTAGAAAATATTCAGACACTGATTTGGGAGAAATTAATTCACCCCCCGCTCTTTCTCTTGGACTATTTCATTAACTCCTCTTGGTGGCAAAAGTGTATATAATGTTGTGTTTTAATCGATGCTCCAGTGTCAGAATGCCATTAGAATACACCAGTTCATCTGATGGTGTTCGTGGGGGGTACAGATGCTCTTTTCTGTATTCTGCAGGTGTCCCATGAGGTTCAAAGCTTTGTCTGAGTGTCAGACAAAAGTCTGTGTGCTGTTGGAGTGGAAAAACTAGAAAAGACTGTGAACCCAGATCACAGGGTTATTGTTAGCTGCTTGTATGTGGGAAGTGGTTTGTTCTGTTACCCACAGCTTTTGAATCTGGCTTATCCCAATTTGCTATAATCTGGGGATCGAGACCTCAGAAACATACAATTCTCAAAGTGTTATTAAAGTGGCCAGCCAGGAGAGGGGAGTGCAGAGACATCAAGCCTTAGGAATTAATTCCAGCCTTTGTGGAATATGTATTTTTAAACTTTGGTTGCCCCTAGGGCGAGAAGTACTGAAACAGCTTCTGCGGTTCAGGTTATGAAGCAGAGCAGCAGTGTACTCAAGTCTGCAAGTGCCTTGAACTGACACAGGTGGGGTTTTGGGGCCAAACTTCCACAGTGTTTGGAAACTCTGCCAGCCTGCTTCAGAGACTGAGGACAATCTCACCATACTTTACTGCCCAGTTCTTCAGAAGTATTCAGCAATGGTTTTTCCTAGAAGGCACTTACACTAAATTTACTTCATTCATGTTTATAAAGGACTTTGAGCAAGTTTTACTGCAGAAATAGATCCAGCATTTCTCAAGATTCTCTTATACCCTCTTCCCTGAACGACATTTGTCTTGTATAAACTTGAGATGGCTAAAAAGGGATCAGTAAAGTGCCCATTTCACTCACAGGTCGAAATATCTTCTGGTTCGTAAGCGTACATCCTGTTCCCATATTTGCCAGTTAGATCAGCTCGAACTGTCATTGAAGGATCTTGAGGGGGAAAAAAAGTACAAGATATTAGCAACTCTGGCTTTGTGAAGTGGGGCTGTGGTGAATAATTTTGTGAGGATAAAAGCCTTTTAAAATGGTGTTGATTGGCCTTTTTATGGCTGGAAAAGTACATCTGGAAGCACCAGGCTTTCAGCAGCTGTACATTAATGAAGTCTACTTCTGAAACTCATCATGAACAGATCCTCTACGCACAAGCCTTGTCTGTTGGCTCAAGATTAGTGCCCATTGTCCCCTTCATACCCAGCAGTTTGATGGTAAGTTTGCCTTTTGTATAGTTGTTGGTCACGGTTGGTGACGGGCCTTTGCTCTGCCCTTGGACAGAGCATTTGTCATTCATCTGAGGACAGGCTGGGAGTAAGAGGCTATATTCAGCTGTTGTGGCACAGAGTCACGTAGGCAGGCCCAAACTCTTAAAGGATATATGTTAGCAGTTAATAGCAGTGACATGCTGTTCATTTCCACTAGCGGAACGAGACTGTCACAGTCCTGTTTTTAAAAAGATGGTAGTGGTTTTGGGTGCCTGACTTAAGCTCTGATTGCTCAAGTACGCTGAAATAAGGCCCAATTTTTATTTGTGTGGTTAAGCTGTTCACTCTGAAAGTCTGGGTTATTTCTCTAGCTTCAGTGATGATTCCCCTGACCCCAGAGACTCACCCACAAAGAGGATCCGAGGGACGTAATGGCCATCAGGTGCCATGTTGTCATCACTGCTGGAATGCTGTCGGAGTTAGATAGCCTCTTAGTGACGGGTAACTGTCTGAGCGCTAGAAATGGCCTGAATCAGCTGAGCTTGCCTCATCTACCAAAAACTGACAATTCTGGTGTGATCAAGTAGGGACTTTCCCTGGTCTGTCCAAGCTGTCCCCTCCTAGATGCTTGGGGATGAGGACAGAAACCCCAGGCAGGTAACTCAGAAAGCCTGATGACTGAGTATTTTTTCCTTTTATCAGAATACTACCTGTGGTTGGAGTATATAAAATGGTATTTCCATACCAGTAAGTATGCATACATGTGTATGGCAGTGTCGCCCTGCCTTCTCTCCAAGGAGGAACTGCGTTGGTGTTTTGCAAACCCTGTTGTACATCCCCAGACAAGTGGGAGAAAAAAGAGAATTTCAAATACAACTTCAAAGCTGTTCAAAGTGAATCCATTTCTGCTTTTAATATGGCTTATTCCACTCCCCAGTAAACATTTCAATTAATATTTTAAAATACAAACTTACTACCAGATTGAGCATGATGAAGTCCTCCTGAGCCATCTGCTGGATTTCTGGGCTAGAAGCAAATGCTTTCCTTAAAGCTAGAAGAAAGAGAAATACATTACTTGGGTGGGAAAAAAAAATCTGGATCACTGCTTTTCATGGGTTTGCAACATCTTATATTGATCCTAAATACACCCAGTAAATGACCGGCACCACTTTGATACGCATATGTCCCACAAAGCATGGAGGACTTGGTTCTCGTAAAGTAAAATGCAAAAGACATTTAGTCCTTGAGGAACTGAAATGCTGGTGTACAGACATATTTCCTTCCCAGGGGCTGAACAGGTCATGAATGCATACAGCTTGGCTTTATTCGGCTGTCTACTACACTGCTACTACAGAGCATGTGAATTGTCTGCACAATTTATGCTGTATGCATTTGGGGGAACAAATACTTACAGAAGTTTCATAAGACATGGTGGGGCCAGACTTCCCTGACAAACCTCACTTTGTTCTCGATAACCGAGGAGGTTATCAAGTGATAGTGAGTGGTCTGACACACTTTTTGGCAGGAGGCCTCATAAGAGTAAGAGGAAAGTGTATAAAACAGATGGTAGCAGATGCTCTTGCAGGCCAGAAGATGATTTGAGCTTTCCAAGGCTGTAAACTGTTGCACTTCTAAAGTTCTTGTCTGCAGATGAAAGTACGCCAATAAAGGCATGTTGCAGTCCCTGTGAATCGGTGAATATGAGGCTATAAAGATAATTTTCCTGGTGTCTGACTCTCCCTTTTATTCAAAGCCACAGTATAAAACTATGCAAGGGAGGCAGCGTGATGCCTAACCTCACTGGCTTGATATGGTCTACTTTCAGGGCCTCTTTCTGAGGGGATACAACTTCCCCAAGCTTTAATCACATGAGCTGATGATTTCCATGCTTGCTGGGGCCCAGGGAGTTGGGAGTAGGCAGGAAGGAGAACTGACAGGAGATCAGGGGTGTGAAAGAGGATAAAGGAGGAAAGCTTGGTGTCTACCTGCTTGTTTTGTAGCCAGGGAAGTTTTGACCCAGAGCATGTTACTGCCCAGAAAAACTTTACAACTGTTTTATTCCCCAGCTCTTCTCAAGGGTCCCCAGTGGATTTACTGTCTCTCCCTTTCCCTGCATGTGCTGGAAAGGCTTCACCCCAAGTGCTCAAATGCTTTTTAAGGAATGAGCACTGACAGATTTGGATCCCCCAGGTGGTTTGGAAGGGTTTGCTTTGCTCACCTTGGCTGTAAGGACACTCTTCCAAGTGGTGAATAACCATCAGTGGCTTCTTGCTGAAACGACATTGCAGGAAAGGAGTGGGGAGGCAATTCAGACCTCTTACAGACTGCACTTGCAAAGTGTTAAGGCACTGAGTTGCTCCAGGGATATATTTACATTGTGAGAGCAATAGCAGCCAGGCTAGCAGGGAGGTGTGAACACAGCCACGTACAGAGGGGTGTATCACTGAGAAGGTAACACTGGACGCTCTGCAAGGGCATTTGCTCAGCTCCTGGAAGGTAAGCTCTCACCAAGATCTTGTACAGCCTCCCTACCATACAGGAAAATACAAGGCACAGTCTGAACATCATGTTAGAGCATAGCTTTGTTGTGTGCAGTTAAACATATGAACCAAAAGGCATAACAAGAATTGAGGATTACCTGGTTTTTGATCGTGCTAAACCTTCTTCGTATGTCTGTGCCCATTCAATGTCATCTCCCCAGCCTGTTGAGAGCAGAGCACCCTTAGTTAATTTGCTAGTCAGTATGGATGAAGATGTTCTGCAGAATGGGGATCTGGAGCCGCACGTGTAATTGGGTGGCACAAACTAGGCACCTTCCCTCAGGGTGTCGAGACCCTCAGGGTGGTTTGTGGGTACCAGGAGAGGCCCAAGCAGAAAGGTGCAAAGAAACAGATGATAGGGAAGGGGCATGAAACCCCAGCCTTGATAGGGCTTAGGTGGCGGATTAGGATTAGGATTAGACAGGTATTTCCAGCCACTCAAAAGCTGAACCTCAGTTTCTCCCTGAACCCGTACACCCTCCCAAAGAGCTGAACCAGGCTTGCTGCTTGCCTATGGCTTCCTGCAGTAAGGGATTGCTCAACGGGCTGGGGGCTAGGGAGGGTAGGGATACAAGAGTGTTTTTGGCATGAGGTGCTTGGATCTTGCTTGATGGAGCAAAGCTTGGACCTGAGTCTGGAGCCCCTTGCAATGGCTACAGCACCCCGCTCATGCCCTGCATCACCCAAAGGAGACCCCAGGGAGGAAGAGGATGTACCTGCTTGCCTGTGCCTGACCTACAATGCTGGCAGGAAAGCAGACAGCAGAGGGGTTGAGCTGGCTGCAGCTTAGCTATGTGACTATGGTCTCCTGCGTACATGGCATGCCTCTTTAGGGGTAAGGGCTGCTGATGGGGCTGCCTATTGAGCTCAGCCTCTGCAAAGCTGATCCAGCAGCTGATCAGCAGCCGGTGTAACAGCCCAGCTCTTGGCCCCATCCCCAGCCCAGGTTTGGAGCAAAGCACCTGTAGCTGTTCCCAAGCACAGAGCGTGAGGACTTCTCCCCTGCTGAATGCACCGGTGCTCTTGGCCACAGTGGAAATGGCACCTGTGAAAGGTAGGTTTGGGCTTCTGCTTCTGATGAATAGTAACACAGTGGGGAATCTCCCAGCTGCTGCTCTCGGATATTTGCATGCCTGGATATATGAGTGGAGGTGCACACTAGCCACTGCAACAGGGAAGTACAGGTGCTTCAGAACTGCCTTAAGCATCCTAGTCGCTCACCTCGAGAGAGAGTCTGTGGGGTCCGTATCTGAGCTGAGCTTTCTTCCTCTTCATCAGGGAGCTTCTGGATCTTTTTCTGTGCAGCAACCGTTACACCATTGCAGAGAAGGAGGGAACACAGGAACGGAAAGGCATGCATGCTTCTGGCTGGCAACAACAGAGAGAAAGGACCAACTCAGGCAGGCAGAACTTGATGAGACAGTCTCATAAAGAGCCATTTACTTGGAACTGGTCTCTCACCTGGCAGCTCCTGCTGACGCCTCGACAGCAGTGTCCTTGCTGCAGCCTCTCCCCTCTGGCCCAGGTTAAGGCAAGGTCTCTTTATACCTCTGTAAATACAATAGCTGGGTATGGACGTCAGCTGAAATTCCAGGATATCCTGCTCCTGCCAAGGGGCAGAACAACCTTTTTACAAAAGCTTTCTTCAGTCAGCCCAGCAACATGCATGATTGTAATCAAGGTATATTGATTTATGAAAGCATTTGTGCAGAGTTTATGCTAGACACACCTAGCTCCTTGGGGGTCAACTGTGGGTCTCCAGGTACAGTGAAGTCTCTCAGAGTCAAACTGAGAGATACAGAGAGGATGCATACACCTCTCTTGACACCCTTCACACCAAGAGTGGTGCAGAATGCACGTTCCTGTAAGGAAAAAAAAAAGTTAAAGAAAATAAGAAATCACAATGTAAACAACATGATGTGAACTGAACCATGTAGCAGTAATAGGGAGCATCAGCATAATGAAAGGACCATGCAAGGATATGAGGCATAACTCTGTGGGATAAACAGGGCTTGCGTCACAGCCTAAGGAGATGGTTTTCTCCCATCGTCAATTTTAAGGAAATAAACACCACCTTTCCATGCAGGGTTGATAGCTCTTTGCAAAACTCCTGTTGTATCAAGTGAAGATGACCATAATTTCCATTGTGGAACCAACTACAGGCCTGTTAGGAAATCCTAGCTCTGCTTCCATATGCAGTCATACTGCAGTCTTTATTTCTATCTGCTCTGTTGTGCTGATTAAGAGAAAGGCTCCTTGTGAGGACCCCTTCTGGTGTCCCAAAGGGTGGGCTTTAGTGCATCATATGGGGTCAGGAGGTCACAGTAGGGTTTTAGAAGGGCTGGAAATACTGCATTCCCTGTGTTTCTAATGCTTGGTTACTCAACCAGAGGAAAGCTTGTTCTAATGCTGTTGTGTGCGAATCCCTTTCCTTGGCACTTTTTGAAGAAACAGCGTTTGCCTGTATTTAAGGTCCAGCAGGACTTGGACTTTCAACTTCAGTGCTTGCTTCTGTTGCCTGAATGACAAAGGACAACAGCCCTGGGCTGTTTCCCAGCTAGACCCTGGGGCTGGCAATGGCTGTGGTCACAGAAAGGAGGCAAACCCTTCTTCTTTGGAGTCCGCAGTGCAGAAGGAGAGGTTGGAGCCAGCACGGCTCATGGGAAAGGAGAGACCTCTTCTTACCTTTGACTTGCCCTCTGTTCTCACCTCCTTATACCTTTTCATTGAGCCAGTGAACTGGCTCCCAGGCGTTGGAGGGTTATATATATATATATATATATATGTATATGTTCTCATATTTAACTAGTGGTTTTCATCTCCAGTTCACTTGCAAGGTGAAGAGGCAGTATCCAGACCTGGAGGGTCACAAAGCAAGCTCAGGAGCGCTGCCAGTGACTTACAGCACATTGCTAGCTTGAGGCTGAGGATTACAGTAGATAGGGAGTTGCTGAAATGTGCAAACATCGCAGGTTTCTTGAACCAGAATGGTACTGCATGAAATCTGGATATAAATTGCATGGGGAGGTTGAGTTGTGCAGATGAAGATGGATGGTCATTTCAGTAATATTCAAAAGCTCTGCTCGTTTGCAAAACTATACTATAAAAATGCAAGTATGCTGCTGTGCTCTGAACAACGAGCTTTTCTGATTACAAAAGAAATAAAAGCCAGCATGGACAGTGTTAGCAGAGGTTGGCAAAAGGAAACTAGCACACAGACAAAATTTAAAGACAAAAAGGTGGGGTGGATCCAGAGAACAAAGTGACACTTAGTAGAAACCCAGCTCTCATGAAAGTTACTGCTTTCAATTTCAGCTACAGAAGGGCAGATCAAATAGGTGCACACTGTACCTGCGGGCATGATATGTTACATGGCCTCAATAGACTCAGAGTGTTTCTCCTGATAAAAGAAATTTGATTGTGCACCATACACCCATTAATTGCAAAAATTCTTTTTATATGATGTAACAGAATAAATCAAACAAGCCTTTCCATTAACACTCCTTAGAGTAAACACGTTACAGCTTCCAGGTTGCTTATCATGGTTTGGGTCTTATCCAATACACCAAACACAACTAGCCAAACCAAATTTATGCTAGGGTCCTGAACGGTCCTTCTGCTCAGTATCTTAAGCAGATATAGAATCTGTACTGAAGTGATCAAAACCAGCAGGAAACATCTATCTAGGAAACCACACAGCTCTGCCTGTCTAGTTATCTCCACACAAAATGTATTTAAGGTGTGTTTATCAATTTATTGCTTTTATATCTGAAAAAATAACTCACAAAGGTAATTAACCTCATTTCTCCCTTGCTTTCCACAATGCAGCACTCCTGAGGCACAGCATCTTTTTGTCACCTTGAGGATGGGAATGCTACAGCAAGCCCGCTTCACCCCGATCCAGGCAGGATCAGCCAGTGAGCTGCGTCTGTAGCTCTGGGACATGTCTCGCGAGCTGGGTTGTTGCTGGATGGCAGAGGCAGGGCAGCGGAGCCTCTGCAGAGCTGAAGTCCTACAGATGCATCTCATGGCAAGCAGCCATGAAATGAAACAAATACCAGGGGCCATGCCAAGCCCCAAAAGAGGTATTTAAGAGGCCAGGACCTCAGCTAGCAGAAAAAACATTTGCTGAGATTCATCCTGTATTCAAAAAACTAAAAAGGTGTAGAAGATGCGTATGACTGTATTACTTGTCACCAGGTAGGGTTGTAGAAAGAAGTTCCCTCTGCCATAGACTTTATCCTGTTGGATGTGGGTCAGATTTTGAAGTGAAGTGTGTTTTGAAGTGCAAAGTCTCTTTGACAAGATGCTGAGCTCTCTAAAATGTCTGTCTACTTCGTTACAGTACCAGATTGTAGCCAAGCAGTCACTAGCATCTGTCAGTGCATTGCACTGGTGAGCTGGAGCCCAGCTGCCCTGGAGAAGAGGGAATATGCACTGGAGATCTCTATCCAGCACACGGGAAAGGAGAGGAGTAGGTTCAAGCAACTGGTGGCTGAACCTGCATTTTGCAATCTGCAAGTCCAAAGTTTCATGGAATAAAACGACTTTTCTTATTGCAAGCGCTGGCTTAGCAATGCAGAGCCAGCAATGGGGAAGACCCTTGGCATCAGATGCCAGCTTCATTCTCCTTTCCAAACTGTGTAAGTTCCTTATCATTGACCTTTCTTGTAATTGGAATCAAATAGCAAATGAAAATGAGAAATCATTAGCCCCAGAGCTACAACCACCAATTTCTTCATGGCTTACTGGTGGGAGGACAGCTAAATGACACAGAACACACAGGGAAAATCTCACTGGTTTCCATTTTTGCAGGTGTTGGGCTCATGCAATTACCTTTTAGGACAAGGGAACTGTGTAAGTGGTCCCAGGTGGGAGCTCTGCTCACTGTGAAGTCCCATCCTTGGAGCCTGCTTTCTGAAACGTTCACAAGATGATGCCACATCCAAGTGTCTCTGGTATGTCCATGCCAAGTGAAAATGGTTAGTTTTCTACTGCAATAGGGTTGTGCTACTAAAGCAGCTGGGAAGAGAGGGCACAGTCACAACCCTTAGATTTCCAAGTTATAAAAATTGCCAGCGTGGCATAAAGTGTGGATTCATTTGTCTGAGTTTGTCAGATAAACCTGGGCTGCTGGTGGATCATGGCTGTTGCCCACCTAAGTGGGTGTATAGATGAGGCCCCATGGTAAGGGGACATCTGGCAAGCAAACTCTTGCTATTGTCAGGAGAACCAAGCTCAGGACTTTAGACAGGACACCAATTTTTCTGAATAATTTTGGAAGCCAGAAATCATATTTATGGTAAATAGTAAATATATGTAAATAGGCCTTCTTGTAAAAGAATATAAGCTGCTCTCAGGGAGTGCAATACACACTCCTTGAAGTTCTGTAACTTTGACAACCTCACTTCTCATGTGAAGATGCTGTGTGGCAAAGCTGGTATCAGTCCTGGAGTTGGTGGCAATGGGATAGGAGAGAGATCCTTCACAAAATAAAGCATGTCCAGAGATGCAGATGGTACGGGCTTCTACAGAACTCTATGGCAGCGATAGGCTATTTTAAATCTACATTTTTCAAGGTATCTTGCAAAACCTGCCAACCAAATATTTCAGGCCTGTGCAGCATCAAAATACAATTACTTCAAATCATCTAGGAGCAAAGATGTACAGCATGACAGTAGTTTGTGTTTCACCGGTTTCCTGCTGATCTTCAAAAGCATACTGTCTTCACAGTGATTTGAACTATACATGTGATATGTTTACCTGATGGGCTAGGAGTAATTTTGATGGTTGATAATAATCCAAAATGTGTGGGACTGCTGGACAAAATTCCAAATTCTGTATTGACTAGCAGCTCAAAAGGCAAAACATGGCTGTTAAGGGGTGGTAGTAATTTAAAGGGCAAACAAACCCACAGCTGTTTAAAGGAGGAGAGGGGATTAGAGAGTTCAAGAGCATGTTGAGAGCAGAAGGCTGTCTGCCAAGCAAATGCCATTGTTTCCACATCTCAGGCTCTTTCTATGGACTTGGTTTGGTTGCTGTTCTTGATGTTAGGGTAAGGGGTACTGTGTAAATGTTTATTTCTGCCTGAGGAACTGATTTTAATGTAAACTTCCCAAATCCTATGCTGTGGACGTCTTTGGGGGAATCCCCACTTGGATTAGAATTCTGCACAATTACGAAGTGGTTTCCCATTGCCTCTTTTAAAAGTCTTAAAACTGAGAAACCCAGTGAAGCATGAAAACCTGCTAATATTTATCATAGTCAGCAACAAAAATCTTGTTTTAAGATAATGCAGTCAGTATGTTATTCCATGTTACTAGTCTCCCAGTACCGGTTTCCTCAGGTCTGAATTAGATGTGTCTCTGAGACAGACAGTGGGTGCTTTCTGTTGTCAGGCTGCATCTATATTTTTACAGCAGCATTTGGTAGGTCAGTTGATTGATAGGGGTTGGAAACTGCATGTATACATGCGTGCACTTAAGCTACTGAGTTCATAAGTTTATTGGAGACTGAAGATAGTAACCTGCTGTTTGTGGTATGTAGAAAGAAACTGAGGTAGGGAGCTCTCCATTCCCGGCTGCTCGGCCTCGAATATTTGGCCAGCAATGTGTACCACAGTGCTTTCTTGCTGCTTTCCAGCCTATTTCTGCAAAGAAGTTCTGCTGTATTAAGTCAAACTAGTGGCTGGAAAGGGCAGAGTCCCTTCCTTTGGGAGGAAGCAAAGGCTGGAGAAAAAGGCAGTGTGCATTGACGTCTATTCCTGCTTGCGATGGTGGTGAAGTGCTCAAAACAGCAAGTTTCTGTGCCGCTCATTTGGTGTTAGGATGGCTTTTGGCACATGTTGGAGATCTGTGAGTCTTCTCTTAAGCCATTTGGTATGCTGCTTTGTCTGTTATTGATGTTGTGTGGTCAGCTGAATTTCCTACTGATACCTCCAGGAGGATTGGTCTCAGCTTGCCCAACGTCTGTGAAGAATTCTAGTCAAAGGTCCTCAAAAAGACTAGGTCTCCAGACTAAACTTAAAGCTATCTGTTTTATGGCCTTCAGGTACTTTTTCAATTCCAATGCCTCCCTTTAGGTCCATGGGGATTCGTGGAGCTTTTGGTTCTTCAGTTAAATTGAGCTGTGCTTCCTCAGGGTACTACCTCTTCAGCAAAATAAGCATGCCAAAGGCCAAATTGAACAAAACCTCTGAGATTCCTTCTCAGGCATCTCAGACGCTTTGTAGAGAGCTGGTGGCAGAAATCCAGATAAACCACACGATTCCAGAACAAACAACCCACTTCCCCAGAGCAGCTTCTTCCCAGTCTTCTTGCTTCCTCTGAGACTTCTTCCGATGCCCTTGGATGTAGAAGCTGTCAACACCTCCACTTCTTCCCAGGCCCACCAGATCCTGTAGTCCCAGTCCTGCCTGGGAATGTCATCAACCCGCCATTGTGTTGGGCTGGGGGAAGACAGAAATTGCTTCACTGCAACCACCTGCTCTCAGGAGCCCAGGTGTAATTACCCACTCAGAGTGGAAGCTGTCTGCTTCCCTTCCTCTGCTGAAAAAATAACCTCTTTCCTTGCCTGAACTAATACCAGATAAATTTGCTTTGTAGCGTCTCTCTTTTTGTCCCCAAATCTGATTCATTCTTCTAAGGTTGTTTAGCAAGGCAGGGGAGCTGGAGATGTAAGTTGAAGCACAGGTGGCACAGCCCCCATGCAGCCCTGTTGAAGTTCAGCTTTCAACACTCATGGTCATGACTGGCCAAGCAGAAAAACAGTATTTTCTTTCTCAGGTTCCCAAACCCGGTCAGGGAGATTAGCAGTGATGCAGAGGCTGGGGCACAGCCAGGTTTTTGCTTGTCTATGGGGGCTGCGATAGGGGGAGGACGAAGTGGGTTTGCAGGGAGGGTGTAGTACGCTGCCTGGTGGGAATGGGCCTGCAGGAGACAAAGAAGGTGCTGGGGCTCCTGTGCTTTTCTTTAATGGCCGTGGCCTGGCTTTGCTAGGGCGTGTGATGGGGCAATCCTGACGTTGGCTCCTTCTCCCCTATGCATCGCTCTTGCTTTTAATTCTTTACCTCAAGAACAATTAAAAAACCCCAAACGTGAACACCAAAACATACAGTTGAAGTTTGAGCACTGTTTATCTGCTGATTATTCAAAGAAGGGCCTGGGGTGTGACTAGCTGCGTGAGCCAAGAGGCGTCGGGGCTGATTCCAGGGGCTCTTCCCTCAGGCGCGGGGCGGGGGCGGGGGAGGGCAGGGCCTAACCAGGCCGCCGGGCCGGTTGCTAGGGCCGCGCTGTGCCTAGCAACCGCCCGCTCCTGCTCTGCGCTTGCGCAGTGAGGCGCCCTGCGCCGCGGGGCACGCCGGGAATGCCCGGAGCAGCCGCCGGTGGCGGCGGCGCGGTCCCGCCGCCGCCGCTATGAACGAAGCGGTGGTGCGGCGGACGCAGGAGTCCTTGGGCCGAGTGATCCGCAAGCCGCCGCTGACGGACCGGCTGCTGAGTAAGCCGCCCTTCCGCTACCTGCACGACGTGATCACCGAGGTGGGCCGGGAACCGGCCTGCGGGCCCGCTCCGCTGTTGCTAGGCAACAGGGCCTCCCTGCCGGCTCGGCCGCCCCCTGGCGGGCGGGGGGAGCGAGGGGGTCGGCCGGGCGCGGCGCTGCCGGGGGTCACCCGGGAGGGGGGGACCCAGACACCTTCCCGGGGCCTGCGCGGGGCTGGGCGGCACAGGCGGGTCGCTGCTGCGGGGGGCTGCGCTCCGAGTAGCAAGTAAATCCTCGGGGTTTTAGGGCAGTGAGTAAATCGCCCCGGTTTTAGGGTAGCAGGTGAAATCTCAGGGGTTTTGGCGTTGCTGGCGGCGGTTAAGACCAGAAGAGGGGTCTGACTCTTTTCCTCAGTCTGCCGTGCGTTTGATCTTTCATGAAACCTGCCCGTAGGTTGTTTTTCCACCTCCCACTTAAAAAAACCAAACCGCAAGTCTTAATTTTGACATTCACCGAGCTGCTGCTTTTATATATAGTCACATGCAAAGAAGTCAACAAGGGAATAATGCAGAGCTGTGTTTAAAATGCATATGCTGGTGTTTACATTGTGAATCTACCGGATTCACCAGTCATTAAGGTTAAAGATGGAATTAAATAGGAAGGGAGGCCTGAGCTGTAAGCAAGGATTAAGTCTCCTTGTTCCAGAGCGTCTTCAGAGATGCAGCAGACCTCTGAACCTGCTTTAGAAATAGTTCTAAACAAGGTATCATGTCTGAAAGCAAATACGGCCAACATATTTCCTATTGTCACACCAGCTTTATTGAACAGAGGCCTGCAAGTGTTCTTAACTTAGTCCCTTTCTTTTATTTTGAAGGTAATCAGAGTGACAGGTTTTATGAAAGGACTTTACACAGATTTCGAATTGAAATCAGATAATGTTAAGGTGGGTACGAAACTTCCTTATTTATTTAGCTTTAATATTAGTATTCTTTGAAACTTGCCACAAGTATTTTTGGTCTTTTCTGCGTTTGATGTCAAGTACCTGTCTTTAGTTTTGTGAAGAAATTATAAAAGCTATTGCCTGTTGCTTATATTATGCAATGCTGAGGTGAACACCCATAGATTGCATTTGTGGATGTGACACAAACGAGATGTTGTATGTAGAGAACTGTTTCTGTAAAGATCTCAAAACAGTGAGAGTTAATCTATGACCAGATCTAGGTTTCCAAAATACTATTGCATTACAGATGAAAAGAATCAATATGTAGCAAGATTGTCTTGAAGTAGTTAGGCATTGATAATAAATCACAAACACTAGAAGTCTACTTACAGCTTTTTAAAGAGTCTTGGGGTCTCTCAATGGAATGTATGTTTTTATATTTATTGCTTTATATATGTGTCTATACATACATACATATATATATACTGTATACATACAAACAGCAAATAATCTTGCCTGATATCCTAGGACTTGCTGAGGTATTCGTCTAGTATATGCATTCCACAATAGGTTTATTACAGTATTCAAATGGCTAATTACTGAAAGAGGAGCTTAATGTTATTACTGAAAAATGCTTTTCTTAAGTACAAGGGTGACTTTAGTCTTTGTTTGGTGCTCTTCAACTGTCTGCCTCTGCTGAGCTGATGCTGACTTCTCTGACCGCGAACTTGATTGGAAACTTTGGTTACTTATTCATGGCAAATAACGTAGTGTTTGTATGTTGCTAGTTAGACAGCTACATCCATTGGTGATTGTTTAACATAGCAACCGAAAGTATCAGGTCTATGAGCCTGGCTTGTCATCCATACAGCCAATTGTATGGATGTTTTATGTACTTCTTGCAGCTAATTATCAGTCTGATATATACGTTTATTTCTGTGACTGTTCTTTTTGTTGTTGGGATAACCAAATTCTAAGTTATTTATGCAACGGATTGTTGTTTTTGTTGGTACTGTCCCTGTTGAAGCTTGTCAATAGGTTCTGTGATGAGGAGCAGCTTAGCACATCCTGCCTCTTCTCGGGAGAGCACGATGCATTTTATTTGTGGATTGAAAAAGCAGATTTCTTAGCAACTCCTGAGTAGGTCTTTGTTTGCATCTACGTACTGTGATAGCTGTGAAGTTGCGCCAGTCTTGAGTACCTCTCTGAGAATTTCTTTCACAGTCCATGAGATTGTGGTCTTCAAGAGTTCAGGCAGAGGAGATCAAAATGCTGTAGTGCGGGGGAAAACATCTCTAGCTGTGTTCTTCTTCTCAAAACACTGGTCAGCAGAAAGACTTGGCTCTCACAGGATGCTTCCCTACTGTGATTTCGGTTGGATTTGTAGAAAATCAGGAGGGAAATCGTTATGCAGTGACCAAAACCAACCGCAGAGAGCTAGAGTCTGAGAGCAGCAGCTGGAGTCCATGTTGTGAATAGCTGTGTATATTTCTATGCAAGGGTGATCTGCTTTATGTAACTCGAGGGAATCGTACTCATCTGGTGTGATGATCTGGCAGTAGATGCACAGACTTGGAACAGGCAGGATGCTTTCAGAAAAAATAAAAGGTTTGTACCCACTGTGAAATAGTCCCAGTGCTGCAGTCCACAGTCTACTTGCTGTGGGCTGGGAAGAATTGACAGGTGCTCTTTGCAAGCTGGCTGTTCTGTGCTGTTGCAGATCACGAGGTGTGTAGACTGAAATGACGAAAGCCCAAAGCTCATGGTCCAGCCTCTGTAGTGGCTGGGGCTGGCTCCTGGTCTGGGCATCCCCTTACATGCTATGCAGCGTCATGCACACATACGTGCAGCAACTGTCTTCGTTTTTAGTTTCAACTCACCTCTCCCACCTGGACATAGCAGTGGGGTCCTGAAGTACCCACTGTTTCTTCTGTGCTACATTTTATGTCTCCACTGTCGGGATAATACATTCTGCTTGGGTAGCTGGTCCCCTCCTCCTGCATAGAGAGATGCAGGAGGCAGGCTGGAAGCATCGCACCAGCCAAATCTGCCCTGCAGAGCATCCACGTGGACTTCACTGAGTTCTAGATTGTTTCAGGGATATGTAGTCATAGCAATCAATTGGAGAGAGATGTAAGGGGAATTTAAAGCATGAGGATTCCTTAATTGTTGGGACTTCTCAGAAACAAATATACCTCTTCTACTAGCTACATTGGATGATATTGCTGTCTGCGTGTTTATCAGAAAGGTTCATCTTGTTATATCTAGTAAAACATTGTTCTCTTATAAATGGAAAGATTGGATATCAGGCTTGCTCTTTTAATCTTTCACATCAGCTTTGTATAGATATACACACACAAAAAGGCTCTATATCTATATATAAAGTCTGAACACTTGAAATAGGGGAGACACCTTTTTTTGAAATCTACCCAATAAAAAATATTTTCTTAAGCTCTCAGCACTGTTTCAGATGTTTGTGTCTATTTTGATAGAATTTTATTTACTGATGCAGGTGGGAGCCGTAGATTTCTCATTGGGTTCGTGAGGATTTCTTATATGGACAGAACACACTGATAACGTAACTGCTGAAAATGATGAGGATGTAGGAGAAAATTTTGGATCTTTATTTGCAAACGCTTAGTTTAGAATAGCGTCCTTTCTCCTTCTCTGAGTTAATAAATTGCATGTGTCCTTGGAAGGATGGACAACTGTTTTAATAGAAGGAGGTTGCGGTGTTTCCTTCCTTTCCTTTTTTTATTTTTCAATGCAGGGAGCACTGGTGAGGGTGAAGTGCTCCTGATGTTAATGGAGACAATCTGAAAATCCCAGCTGTGTGGCAGTTGTTTGTTTTAATCCATTTAGAAGAACCGAAGATGGGAAGTACCCTGACTCTGGAGACTGTCTTCCCATGCGTTTAACTATCATTTACATGCTTGAAGCAGAACCCAGTTCCTGTTTATGGAGAGTGGCTCTGGGACTTGAGATACCATGTGAACAGCTCTGTTAAGCTGCAGTGCCACAGGAATAGATAGTGCTACCAGGTGGCCTGTAAAGAGCATTGGCCTTGCTCAGCTGAGGAAATACAGTTGCTTTCCTCTGTATCAGTATGTCTGTCAAATTTGATCCAGGTCATTCTGGATCTGTGCACCTGAGATACTCAGACAGTAAGTGCAGTGCAAAATCAGGTATTTTACTGGATGATTACAATTGCTCCTTTTCTGAATTAACTGAAATGATAGTGGTCCACTTTTCAGTTATCAGTTTGAATGCAGTAGTCTGTATTCTTTTGAACTGACACCTATTAAAACACACATACAGAATTGTTCTTATATGGGTTTACTTTTTAACACGCTAGTAAAGTACTTTCTTTATCTCCAGTCATGAGTGTAAAGGATGAGTGAGTAGACTTCTGTGCTGGGCTGGTAAATATTCCTTGAATTTTATTATGTTTTATTAATAAAAATCCTTTTATTTTCCTCACTGAGTGTTCTACAGCTGCAGAGACTTCACACTATGATTTCATTCTCCGGGCCAGGAACCCTCCAATAAAACTTTACTTGGTGGGGGGTTGTTTATTTTGTCTTTATTTTTTTCTTATGATTTTGCATAATCACTAAAAGACATCATCTCTACTGAAGGGCACTTGGGAAGAGTTGTTTGTAAAGTATAATTATAAAACTAAAACACAATTGTGGAGATAAAAATATATGCCTGTATCCCTTTCCCACCATCTTTCACATATTTTCTTTACTCACTGTTAAGTCTGGTTTGTAAAGTATGTGTACAAGCATGTAAGTCCCTCAATTTAGACTCGTACTAGTCCCATAACTTTGGGACTTCTGTGCTGAAAAATATTCAGGGCAAGAACTGTCCTTCTAAGCAATATCTGCTGTAACAATCCCATTGTAACTCTTTAGTGATTCTTTTGGTAATACTTGCATGATTTGTTAAACAAAACTTTATCTTTAAAATGTAATCCGTGAAAATAGAGTGCCACGGGTCTTACAACAGTCTTAAAAAGCACTGGAGCTAAATGATAAACATATTAAAAAGACAAAGTTACACTTTCACTTTGGTCATTCCAGTTCAATGTTCGTCCATTATCAAAGCTGTCATTTCTTAATCAGAAATAAATACCTAACTATAAATCAGGGGCAGCCCTCTTTCCTGAATTTACAAATCACATGCTGCTCTTGTTGTACAGATGTTTTCTACAACTATTCCTCCCATCAGAGTTTTTCTAGTCTTTAGGTGGTATGTGGAATTATTTTGGAGTCTCAGTATTATTTATTAATTGCTCTTTTACCAGGATAAAGATGCCAAAATCAGCTTCCTTCAGAAGGCAATTGACGCTGTTGTAATGGTAACAGGAGAGCCACTGTCAGTAAAACCAGCACGTGTTGTGGCCGGACACGAACCTGAAAAAACCAATGAATTTCTTCAAGCAATTGGAAAGTGTTGCTTAAATAAGGTATGACATCACATAATATATTTTATACACATGGTGATATATTGTCAGAGCTTATTGACACTCCTCTGCTGTTTTTAATTACACAAGATAAACATTGGGTCACCACTTAATAACAACAGCGACAACAAGAGAGATGGTGTATGATCCTTAATAGAGTTTGCGTCAGGTCTCCATGCAAGTATGTTCTGGATATTTTAGTGCTTGTAATGTATACTGTTTTTTATTTTTCACCTTATTCATTGGTCATTGAATAACATTTATTAGGTTTGAAGAAGAATATGAATCTTCAGAACTTTTAAACCTTTTGGATGCAGACACATTAATTATATGACTAGATGCTGCCACTTTTGACTTATCTCCTTTAACATTTCAGTCAAATCTCTAATTCTGTAATAAAAGTAATTTTTCCAATGTGCTTGCTTTTTTTTTTTTTTTTTTTCTTTTTTGAATATGGAAATGCAGCAAAGGAGAAATTTGATAACCTGTTAAAAATAACTGCAGCAGCAGTTCTTAAATCATTGTTTCATTAAAAGTCATGGGGGTTCTTTGCTTACAGGTGTTACAGAGATTTTTGAAATAGAAGGGTATTATCTAAAACCCTTGAATTACTGAGTATGAAAAAATTGTGTATATTTAACTGTGACATACTACAGTGTTTACAGGCTGTCTGCAAGTTTAGTTTGGATTATCTTTGTCTGATAATCTACTCGTTTAAACTTGTGTTATTTTGTTTTAATTAGCTGAGTGCTATGAGCTTCTTCCTTATGACTTGCTTGAGATCAGGAAGGGGGAAATTGATAAACATAGGCACAGAGACTTGGATGAGTTAGAAAATGTGCTTGATGGAACAGCTTTGTAGAACGTTGTGATGAGATTTAATATCTAGAGGGTATAGGCTACCCATTTGAGCTAAGATAATTAGCCCCTTGGCTTTTACTGTGAAACACAAGCTTGATGTGCATTTTGGAAAAGATTCCTTCAGTCTCTAGCTTGATACTTTTAGTGCTGAGCTGAGCACGCTGCTTGGAGTTAGGTAGTTCAGGCAGGTGTTGATAATGTGCAGAAGTTTGTGTCCAAGTGTGAAAACCCACAAAAATTCATAGTTTTGCATTTACAAATGAGGAGAGAATCAGGAGACAACCCCCAGGGCAATATCCGTTTTAGTGATCTAAAAGCTGTTCCTGTTTCAGGAAGGAGAATTCTCCTTCCTGAATGGGATGATTTTTCTCTTTTTTTCGTTAATGTAGTCAAACTCTTTGCCACTTGGACATGAAAACATGATGTTAATTTGCTGTCTAAATGATCTAATTAGTAATTGCTTGTTGTCTTAACAAATGAACTAGGTGCAGAAGCTTTTAAAACAGTGTCACTGCAGCTTATTGGAAGTCATTCTTAATGTAGTTTTCTTTAGTGACCGTTGCTGATTGAGCAAGTATTAGGTGAAAGTGGAGTGGCCTAAGAGTGGATGGAAGTACAATGTGGTTTTAAGAGTGTTTAACCATTCTAGCAGTCGTGGTATAAGGATTTGATAGTCATTTACCTTACCATTTTGAAAAAATATTTAAGTTGTTGGAACGAGAATTGCTATTGTGCTATAATACATAAAAAGCACCATATATTTATATAGCTCTGGTACATATAATCAAATTATTACAAGAAGTACAAAGAGGTGTTGGACATAAAAGGGCATTATTATTCCTGTGAAAGAAAGTTTCCAAAAGAGCAGAAATATCAGCTTTATTTATAAACAACAACAAAAAAACCAAACAAAAAACCCCAACCCCAAATCATGGTGATTACAGAGTTAGGAAGAAAATAGATATTTAATAAAATAATTTACTCATTTCAATGATGGTTTTCTATTCCTTGCAGCTGTCCAGTGATGTTGCTGTAAAAAGGATCTTAGCTGGGGAAAGAGCTGATGCTAAAGGGAAACCTCCATCTAAATCTCAAGATAAAGAAAGCAGAGAATCCAAAACAGAAGAACAAAAATGCCATAAAGAGGTAGGCATTTACAACTTTTGTGAGGTACAGGGGTTACCGCTCTTTGTGGTTGGTTTGTTTGTTTGTTTTTTGCTTGCATTTTTGTCTGTGTAAAGTGACTGTGTGATAGAGTTGCCATATATTGGAATTAATTTTTAGTTTCTACTTTCTTTTTAGGGTAGAAGAGACACTGAAATTAAAGACAGAAGCTCAAGCAGAGACAGAAAACCCAAAGGAGATTTGAAAGAGAGCGAAGAAAGAGAAAAAGAAAGTGATAAACAGAAGGATAATGAAGACAGGCACAAAGACCCTGAAAGAGACACCTTTAAAGAAGGAGAAAAACAAGAAAGGGAAAGAAACAAAAGCAGAACAACAAAGCAAGGAAGAGAAACAGAGAAAAACAAGGGAAAAGGAGACATAGAACGAGAAGATGATCTTGAGCGTGATAAAGGACAGGAAAGAGAGAAAAAAAATGAAGGAGGAAGAGAAAAGGACAGACTAAAAGGAAGAGACAAAGATAAGGGTAGGGACAGAGAACGAGAGAAAGACAGAGATAGAGGAAAAGATCGGGAAAGGGATAGACAGAGGGACAGAGAAAAAGATAGGGAGTATTTAAGAGAACGTGGAAAGGATAAAGCAGAGAAAAAGGTAATTGAAGTGTTATTGCAGAGAACAATAACTTTTGGCATGCTGTGGTAGGGACTGAACGTTTGTTATAATGACCTTGCATGTTTGTATTCTCTGCTCATTTAACAATTAAGTACTTTCTTTAACAGCAATTACTCTCATGAAATGAAAGTGTCGGTGTGGATTTGATCTGGTAAGAGTGTGACTGAGGCCGTATGTGTAACTTCATGTCCCTGTCGTGATATATCTTGACTTGAGCCATCAGACTCATCTGACTGTGCTTCTTGAACATCTAATAAGCCGTTTCTTTTCTGAACTCTGCATGTCTGAATTCTCCTGATCACATTAGATTATGTTTGGCAGAGAGAGGTGGCAGCGACTATTGGAACTGAGTACTTCTGTCCTCATGTGTCTCCCCAGTAGTGCATGCTGTTCTTGCAGCCATAGCCGGCTTTTAGGGAAGATGGGGCTGAAGAGAGTTCCTTTGGGCCATAACCAGTCTCTCCTGAGCTGACTTCTTCTGTAGCAGGACACACAGGATGGAGTTGCACATCTGTATTTTTCTTCTGGCTTTCTAGATTAAGCTGCTTGCTTCCAGCTTGGGTTTTTTTTTGTTTTGGTTTGTTTTTTTTTCCTTGAAAGAACTGTTGGGAAGCCCATCTAGATTCTTGCAAGGGTGCTCTGTTTGCAGTGGACTCCACACATCATGTTACATCTTTGAGAAGGAACACATCCACTGTTTCCCCATACTTCAGGCCTTCTCAGTGTAAAGTCCTAAACTGCCTTAAGAGCCGTCTCTTCATTGCTTTTCATTTTGTTGTTCTTTTATCTTCTCTCTTCCTCCTCTAAATATTTCCTATTCTCCTTTTCTGTTCTGTTGTGTGCTGGTTCATAGTAGAAATTTGGGATTAATGGACATCAAAGATGGTTCTGTTAGGGGGTAGCTTAATTTTGTTAGATGTGAGGAAAGCAATTCTGTCAGTACCTGTCTGCTGGCTTTAAGGATTCTTGCCTTCCTGGTGTTACTCAGAGAGAACAATGTTTAACTGTTGATTTTGCTCGGTTAGTCTCCTGCGTGGGGGAGGCAAGGTAAAGAGGGCAGGTAGATGGATAAGGTAGATGGATGCATGTTGTAATGTGCTTAGTTCTACTCTATGCTCATTTCCCCTTTCACGTTATTCAGGTAAGTAGCTGGCTTCTCAGCACACTGAATCTAAATCAATTAATTTCTTTTCAGTCTTCAGATTCTGAGGAATCCACACTTAGAAAAATGCAGAGGCCAACTAAAGACAGCAAGTGCCAGCCAGATAATGAGGTTAGTAGCACAGAAGGTCTGGGAAGGTGAATATTTTTGTTTGTTTGTTTTTTAAATTTCTCTGAGCTTGGATGAAAGAAGGTCTACTCAGCTTATTTCATTTTCCAGATATTATTTCTGTGTATTGATATGTTGGGTACTTCAGGAAAAATATTTATTTGTTCAAAGCTTTCTGTTTATTCCTCTGGATCTTGCCTGGAAAGCTGTTAGGGTTTTTTTGTACTTTAACAGAAGTTACTGTTTTGGAAAGAAAATGAGTCCAGTGTTGAGTCTGGGCCCATGTTTTGCAGCTGGATGATGGTAGGGCAGAATAGCGACTCAGTGATTGCCTCTGAACAGTAGCTGTTGCTTGTGATACCATTGTGTCTGTGTCTGCTGCTTCTTGATGACCTGAGGCAATTGGGGGAATTATGGAGCCATATGGCTAAAAGTTTAAAGAGTGAGACTTCAATAAATTAACCTAAGGCAGCTCAGGCTAGGAAAAAATAGGCAGGATCCCAAGTCTAGCAGGAGTCTCTGTTGAGAGTCTGTGGGCCGCTGACATCATCGTGTCTTCTACATGAGATGACAAATTTATAGCTATTCTTTGACTGAAATCCAACCAAACTTTTTAAATTATTGGCACTTGGAGGGAGAGCTTATAAAATAGTTTTTAGCCTGAAGCAAATGTTCATGGCCAAGTTAAACTTCCTGCAAATTGGGTCTCTAATGGAAATTCTGAGCCTCATCCCAAACTATCGTAGTGCTCTTGGGCACCACAATAATACACTGGGGCAGTAAAGTTTCATTTCCCGTCTTAAGTGCTTTTGGGAGTCATTCCAAGGCATGTGGGTTTATTACCTTAAATCTAGATGACATGCTTTCCTCTACTTGCTTGCGTAACAGTAGACACTGCTTAGTTTTTAGGTGATGAAAACACACACTTTAGACCAGTGCATGACAAATGGTCATCATCTTAAGACTGTGGAGGAGACAAATGAAATGA
The DNA here is from genome assembly GCA_024606505.1 of Aquila spilogaster. Taxonomy (NCBI): domain Eukaryota; kingdom Metazoa; phylum Chordata; class Aves; order Accipitriformes; family Accipitridae; genus Aquila; species Aquila spilogaster. The sequence continues at coordinate 32,914 of JANHGO010001021.1, forward strand.
AAATGTTCCCAATGAATTTTTAGAGCTGGAGAGCTAAGATAGCTGCACAAAGTGGTTTAGAGGAAATTCCAGCATGAAATAATTGGGAAATGCATCTAAAGGACTGGGGTTGATCTTCCTGTCCTCACAGTAGTTTCACAGCAGGGTAACGCCTTTATTTCCAGGGATTTACCCTGATTTAAACTACTGTAACTCCATTTGAGTCACGTGGCAGTGAAACAAGTGTATTAAAAAGGGGGAAACAATTTACATCTTTATGCATATGAAGAGTATTGAATCAGATTTTATAGTCTCTGCTGCATAATTAATAAATATTCAGCATCTGTCTTTAGCTTTTTGTAAATATAATACAAGTGAAACAATTTGAAGCAAGCAGTGGCTGATATGCCAGTACCTAACATGTCACCGCTCTTTTCTGCCTTAAGGATTGACCTCTTGTCTTTTCTCGTTTTGTTCCTGTTGTGCTCATTTACCCACTTCGCCTGGCTCCTAGTCCTGCTCTCTTTATCCTCACGCTCCTAGCCACAGCTCCTCTTTCTTTCCAAGCCTAGTCTTACGTGGCTTCACATCATAGTGAACTATTTGTCTTCCACTTGACTTTCATCTTGCTTCCTCTGTATTTGCATTAGGTCCTTTCTTCAGACGTGCTGCTTGGCAGCATAAGAACATGGAAACAGTGGGGGGAAAAAGCAGTGGGGAAATGGGAACTTTTATTTCATTTGAGATGTCCACAGAATTTCAGGCAGAATGGCTTTTATGCTGCATTTACTTTAGAGAACAAAATAATTTATTTTTTTTTCTTTCATATTCTACATGTACAGCAAAGCTGTCACTTGAAGTTTAGTTCCTGGCTTTGCTCCTATGAGATTAGGAGTCTTAATAAATTAAGACTTGTATGAATACAGATTGAATCTTTTCTTGCTGCTAATTATCAGAGGCCAGCTTTAAAATACTACTTAAATTTTGACAGGCTGACTTTTTATTTTTAAATGTATTTTTCTGGTACTAAAGGAACTCTGTATGTTACCCAGCATGTAATAGTCATCACACGGGTATCTGTAGTTTTCTGGAATGAAAAAAAAGCAAGTATAATAAGTAGGAATTAAGAAGAGACATTTGGCTAACACATGGCAATCAGAAGAAGACTACTTGCTGCTTCAAGGCTAGCTGTTGCATACCACACTGTTTGTGATCAGATCGAGTTGAGTTGTATTCTGTTAGCTCTCAGTCCATCTGAGGTGAAAGTCTTGTTTAAAATGGACACTTCATAGCATGACTTGTTGACCTTCTAAATAATAAAGATGTTTGTCTTTTGACAAAAGGTGATTCAGGTCATAGAGCTTCTAAGCGTATGGTGCTGTTTATATGAAGTGACTGGAGAACAGGTATGTCATTTACCCCTAAGGCCAAACACGTTGGAAAAGTCTCTTCCATTTTACAGATGGCTGCCGAAACTCTTGGCTAAAGCTTTTTGTAATATCCTGTCACTTTTGGCCACTTCTATAATGACTTTTATTTTTGCCCTACAAACTGTATGGCTCTGGAACTGGTCACTTGAATCAGCCTTTAAGTCATATCTAATGAACTTCTACTTCTGTTGGATCTCATCTCGACTATATAATGAAACAACTACTGAATGAAAAAAGACATAACTGCCCTAGAAGCAGAGAGAATCGTTCCATGGAAATCTGCTGGACATGGCTCAAATATTTTTGTTCTGGTGCTGTGAATGACCCTCTCTTTTTGGTGTCAGTTATTCATAACTGGCTCATAAAATACAAATCCATCATTAAAACTTATGTTTTAAAAAGCGGGAGATGTTTTGTGTTTGAAAGGTTTTAATTAGCAGAAGCTAACACCAATAGAACACCATCTTGCGAGCCTTCATTTGAGGAAAAGATAATTGATCGATATTTTCTGAATAGGTTTATCACCACAGCAGTCAAATTGACCTTAGCAAGTAGAGATCTTTCCTTGTTGCTGTTGCACACTAATGAATTCTGCCCGTTAATAATGATAGCTGTTTTAGGAATAAATACTGGAAATACAGTCAGTTTGAGAGAAAGAGCAAAGAAAGTCTTTGAGGGATACATAGCTTTCAGTAAAAGCATTAGAAATGAGCCATGTTTATTTGTTGAGGAAGAGTCTGTTGCACAAAATTAAAAAATGTATTTATATATGTAGTTGTATTTTACATAAAACTTTTACACACGCACACACTATTTACAGCATACATACATGCAAATATACCTCCTGGCACTGTGGATCTAAATAGAAGAAAAGTATTGTGGAGGGTTGATTGAATTAGATTTCTGTTCACAGACTTAATTCTTGTTTATTATTAGTGAACTGTCAGTAGATCTAATGAATTAGAGGGGAAAAATCACAGTGGCTGATTTATATAATGAGTTGTCTCCCTCCCTTGCTTGGGTAGGACTGTTTTTTCTGCCTTTGACTGTTGATGCATGGAGTGACCGTGGCTAGAGGAGATGTATGTAAGCATGTATAGAACTAGTTATGAGAGCAGTATAAAAGTCTCTGATAGAAATTGTTCATGACATCCTTGCATGAATGTAGAGGTTGATTGTTGCATGGAAAGGAGGGAGAATTAACAGTTTGGCAGGATGTCTTTTCAAAGCATATTCCTCTTCTTGACCTGCTGAAACATTAGAAATCACTGTTATGTCTTAAAGTGAAGTGAACTTATTTAAAGGTTAATAATGAGGACAAAGCGGCAGATTGGATGGTTTACAACAGGCTGCTCTATCCTCTCCAAATAGAAATGTAATTACTCAAAACTGGGAAGCGTGCATACATCCATCTAGGATTCCACTTTAATATGTTTTTTCCAGGATGGTGTGAGATGAAGTGTAAGATTTCTTTTTAATGGCTCCAGTGACTGCTTTTCAAAGTCTTGGAGCCTCTGAATTTTTAAGAAGAAGAATGACCTATTTTATCTCCCTCTGGAAAGACTCAAATCATAAATATTGTGGGATTTATGTTTTTGTGTGCTACCATAGTGATTAAATTTTAGCTTTTACTTTGCACCTGTTGCCAGTGTGCACATGTGGCTCTACAAAAATGTTAAGCAGTGTTTGTAGTCACTACCTGACATAAATAAATGACTGAATCCACTCCTCCAGGAGCCTCAGCACCTATTCTCAACTCCTTCCCCACCTGTGCTAATAATTACATCACCCAAAGAGCTGCTGAAGTTTGAGTGTACCAGATGTGGCCTGCGGGCCTGTAGAGCCAGACTCTGATGGTATGTGAGCTTTATTTTTGCTCCTTGCATAATGTTGTGATTGTGAAAGATGGTAATAATTAAGATGAACTAAAATGAAGATTAACCGCTTCAATATTAGCCATGCATTTTAGACTTCTGTCTATTTTTCTTCATAACATGCCTGTATCAGAAATAGTGTGGCCGGCAGGAGCAGGGAAGTGATTGTTCCCCTGTACTCGGCACTGGTGATGCTACATCTCGAGTGCTGTGTTCAGTTTTGGGCCCCTCACTACAGGAAAGACATTGAGGTGCTGGAGCGTGTCCAGAGAAGGGC
>JANHGO010001022.1:0-36472 GCA_024606505.1 Aquila spilogaster
GGCCTGATCCCCTTCTTATCCTGGACTTGCCATGTGAGTGCTCTCAAGACAAGCCGTTCCATAATCTTCCCCGGTACTGAGGTCAGGCTGACAGGCCTGTAGTTCCCCCGCAGTTGAACCATTTAAGGTCTGACAAAGTGCGGAATAAACTTGTGAAGGAGTTTTTGTGTGGCTGGAGTTGGAAAGACAGAAAGAACACATGGGACAAGGGTGGTGGAGTTTCTTCTTGTTCCCAAGAAACTCTCTCATTTAGAGTTCTGGGCAAACAAAAAAGAATAAGAAAGTTGGAGCCACACCTTTGTGCGGAATTATCAAAGAGGACTTTTGTGTTTTATTAAATTTGGATGCTGCGTATTAGACATTGTTTTCCACTGCTGAATTGCAGGGCAATGTGCTAATTAGAGATAGAAGGGGGAAAAGATACCAAAGGCACATCTTTTCGTGTGTTTTTTCAGAAATGTGAAGCTATCTTGAGAAATGTAACTTGAAACTCATGTGAGTTTATTGACCATCAGATGAACTCAGTGAGGTCAGTATTACATATTCTGTCCTTTCTTCATGCTCCATTCTGTACAGTGTATCTCCAGCAGATAAGTCTAAACCATTACAACATCATCTTTTGTTAATGCCCTATAACCTCTGCAGGCCAGATTTTGTCATTTCTGTTACCACACTAATTCTATCCAAACACAAGTTGATTTTTTTTTTTTTTTCCAAAGCAGATGATGTTTGGAGGAGACTCAATTCTCTAAGGTTAGTAATGAAATTTCCATTTGAAGTAACCTAGTTCAAAGGGAAAAATTTCCCCTTTAGGTTTAGACCAAAGGTTCTAAAAGCCTGGGATGTGAATATAGAGGCCCTAGCTATAAATACCTTTGAAATTATGTCTCTTTAGACTTGCTGAAATGTGTGGTTAAGCTTCTTTCTTGCTGCTTTAAAATATTCAAGGTTATTGGCCTGCATTAAACTCAAAACCCTTTAAATACCATTTTTTTAACCAAGTTACTCAGAACTGGCAAGCTGAAAGATTTAGAAATGGGGGTCTGTGAGGGGGAAAAAAACAGATTTGAAAAAAGGAATTGGGTATTTTCTCCTAAAAAAATACTTTTAATATTTTTACGCACAGAAGTGAATTATTATTGGTTCACAAAAGTGAACCAATTCCATATTGCCAGTGCTGCTTATGTAAGCTAAGCATCCCTGGAATATGGGTATTTAGTCAGCCACTTTCATGTCTAGAAAACATTAATATGCTTATGCTGGTATGACCAAGGTAAACTATTTAGAGTATATCACCTTTCAAAATTCCTTTGCCAGCATTTAGAGTAGGATTTTCATTTGATCTGGTGTGTATGATGGGCTTTGAGGTCTGAGATTTCATATTCAATATGTTTCTATTCATCAGAATTTCATTTGCTTAGATATGTTAACTTAATAGTTTACTCACCTCAAGCCTAACAGTAGTATTAATTCTAAGTCACAGTTGTTGAGGGAGACACTTTTGTTTCATGAAAATTTCAACTTTGAATCTGGAATTCAACCATTAGATGATAGAGTTTGGAGTCCAGCTAGAACAGCCTGGTCCCAGCATGCACAGCAGGGTCAGTTCTTGCCAATGGCAATGATGGTATTCCTCCAAATGATGATGTTTCGCGTACCAATTTAGAAAGGGAACCAGATCACAGCTTGGCGTTATGGCTGGCAGTGAATCCCAACAGTCATTAGATTAAGCAGAAGCACTAGATTCATTGTATGATTGGAGGTAGCTCTTCATGCTCCCTTTTTTAAAAACCTTGTAACATGTAAGTGGTATGAAAGATGGCAAGATTGTGCCAAAAACATTGAATAACTCTGAGTATATCAAGCCATTGTATCCTGCAGATTTTTGTTTCATATGGCAGATGAAGGTGTGGCTAAAGCTGCATATGACTCTTCTTTAACGTACTTAACCTTTGTACCAAAAGCATTTTTATTCATGTAGTTGCTAAGTATGAAAGGAGATTGGAGCAGCATGCCATTGCAAAACTCTGTAAATGCTGTAATCGTGGTATTAACCTACTTGAAAGCCTTAGGAGCATGCTCACTTTGTGAGGGTAGTAAGAATTTTTTCATCACTGAGTTCACTGACAGATTTTGAAACCAAATCATGTTCCTTTCAGTTGTGTCTTGAAGTGGAAGGCTACAGTGAGAATGATTGTTCCATCTTACATTCCACTTAAAAGAATAAGAACTTCTTACACATTTTTCTGTGCCTGCATGGGAAGGTTTGTATTTATTGCTGCTGTGTGTAGATGCAGAGATTTTCCTAGCATCTGGAATGTTGTTTTAGGAAAAAGGAATGAATGACTTGATATATCCCAAAATAATTTACCAGTCAATTTTGGATTCCAGCTTACAAGAGCTTACAGTTATTGCAAGCAGAGTCCTTTCAGCTCTTGAGGCACAAGAAGTGGGTATAAAAGGCAATGCTTATATGCACCATGTACCATTTTCATGCTTACAATACCAAAAGTTTCCACACATCTAAAACTAACCTGATTCTTTAGTTAGAGGCCCATGTACAGAAATTTAAGTGTGGTCAGGTTTGTAGCCAGCTGTACGTATGCCTCTTTCCAGTTCTTATCTCCTGCAGCTGAAATGCAGCTTTCCAGGTTCGCTGGCATGATTTTGGCAGTACTGCTGTATGTGAACCGCCCTGTTAACATGCAAGTATGTTCAGAGGAAGTCAGATGGAGCAACTGATTCATTAAAGGCTGAGTTGACCCCAATATGGAGCCTTCGAGGAAAGAAGACTAAGAAGGGGGAAGGAATAGAGAAACAGGATTGCTCTAAATAGAGGAAATGACCTAGAAATGCAGCTTTTTCAGAAGGTATTGAACAAAACAGCAACCTTAAGAAATGGTTTCATGTCTTATTTATCATTTGAGGATCAACTTTTGTGTTTTACTTTACTTGTTATTTTCCAAATTAGCAAAGATAACTAGTGCAGGTTTATACAGAGGTGATTACTGGAACTCCAGGGGATTGGGATGTGGCAAGGAAAGGGTCTGCAGTGAAAGGGCAGGGGCAGCATCGTGGGTGGGAGTATAGGGAATGTCTTTGTTGAAAAAGCACTTCCATGATGGCAAAGCCATCAGCTACTGTCTGGAAGAGTAGACAACCAGCAATTCTGAGGAACTGAAAAAATGCAGACACTGAATACCATTACTGAGGGCCATCCAAACCCCATGATTAAGACATTTCCTGATATTAATCCGAAGTCACAGTTTATTGCAGGCATCTAATTATTCCGTCTGTACTCTTGCTCTCCTGTGAGTTTTCTGCTGTATTGCCCCTCAAAAGTGTCAAGGATAAACCACCTGTGGCTGGTACCAATCTCCTACTGCCTCTCAGACTTTCCATGTTTGCAGTGCAGGCCTACAGCTGCTTTCCTGCTCGCTTTCTCCATGTGGTAGATGCTACTAGTTGGGTTGACCTGTTATCTGCGGACTGGCTTATCCTAGGGCTCGTGCTGCAGAGTGGGGCACAGACCAGGCAGTTGTCTCACCTGGCAGAGCTCTTGGCTGAAAGCAGCCCTGCTAGAAGGCATGGGCCACTTGCAGCCCAGCTGCAGGGCTCAGTAGTTGACACAGGAAAGGTGTGTAGTCTGTACTACTCTTGGCTATTGCTATTAATCCAGTTTATTAATTTTCATTAGCCATCGTCCCTGAACCAGTCCCACAGAACTCAATACGTGGTCACGGCACTGCATCTCTGGCATGCCTTGTCTCATTAAAAAGAGAAGAAGGTGGGAGCCATTTCTAGACGAACTATCTCTGTTTTCCTTTCAGTTAATTTTCAGTGAAAAGAAGCAACCACCAGTTTTGTAGTTTTAATCCTACTCGTAATAATAGCAAGTTGGCAGCAACAGTGAAGGAGGGAAAATTCACGCCTTTGCAACTAAACATTTTGTTCTGAACTGTATTTTAATTAGAAAATGTCACTTCATGATAAATGAAACTTTCTTCTTATAGCTGGTTTCAATTAAGTTTTGTTTTAAAAAGGAAGAATAGGTTTTAATAAGGCTCAGAATACATAAAAATATTTCATTTTGACTTTAGTAGAACAAAGAGGATTTTAATGTTGGATCAGTACTGAATAACTTGAAGTTATATTGGCTGTGTGCCTTGGTTTCTTGCTGTCCAGGTTGCTCCTTTTACTGGCCAGGGTCACCACTGGCTCCAGTGGGTGTTACCTTTCCAGATGCTGAAGTGCTGCATCCCAGATGTTAGCAGAAAAAGTCAAACCAGCCTTGTGCTTATGGTTTCTCCATGCTTAGAGGTTTTATGGAATTAGGCATACAAACATGCACTCACGTTATGATTAAGGATTTTGCCTTAAAAGAAGAACCTGTTTCCAGGAAATCCTGAAATTCCAACAGTACCAGCAAAAAGATCACTATTTTGTTTTAAAAATGAAGTTGAGCCTTTATCCTCTAATACATGCAGGTCAGTGTTTGTCACAGCTGTATTCCAGAGTGTCTGGCCCTGACTCAGTAATTAGACTGGAAATACTGCATGACCGCAGAGTTTCATCAGGAGCTAAGAAAGTTAACGAAAGCCATGTAGGTAATAAGTATAGATGCACAGGAAAATGAAGCAATCAGACCTTTCTTGCTTAGATTTCTCTGTGAGCAGCAGCAGCACCCAGTTTTAATCACCAGGAGGTGACTGTTGTAACACCAGCAGAAGAGTGGCTTAAACTTAGTTCTCAGTGGCTTGAACATGTGTGCTGAAAAGCAATTGAGAGTTACTTACTGATATAGCAGCGTAGGTCAGCTTGGGCAGGGATATGCTGACATACCATTCAGGCAGTACTCTTGACAGCTTCCATTTGTTTTTCCAGTTAAATGGAAAATCTAACCTGCAAATTGGAAACGTTTAGTGAGATAGTGAAATAGTTGCATTTTAAATAAGTAAAAACTTGGCTGAAAAGAGCAGCAGGCTTTACTCTTCACCTCTCTCGGGTAACTTTGTGCTTGAAAGATAAAGGTCTCTGCTGTTAGTGAGATCTTACTGTGGTGAATAAACATGCTGCTGTAAAATAACAGTTTTAAATTCACTATTGAGGTAGTGAATTCATCAGAAGACAGTTTACTAAATATATTCTGTCTGGATCCTATTTGAAGAGCTGTATCATTCATTAACCTCCAGGCTGAAGTATCTTTGGTGAGATTTCATGTGAGCAAGAAACCTACCACAAAATGTTTACAGTCTTGTGGGAAACTAAGAAGAGAGAATTAATTTTTTTAGTTTGCTAGATCTATCCCACTTAAGACAAATTTGCTGGGGACTCTGGAACTAATGCAAAAGTTTTGCACATTTAATGTGGTGGGCTGAGCTCTCAGTTGTTCCAAAATAGATATGCTGAAATCAGCATAGACAATTTTCCCAGCAGTTACCAAACCAAGACAGTATCTTAAAGTATATCTCCTGCTAGTTGAAACCAGGATTGTTCAGTATGGAAATGTGTTTTCCTGGAATATACATTTTGAAACAGACTGTTGTATTTTTGTATATTTTTAAGACTGTAAGATAAAATTGTCTTTGTTTTTCAAGATTGACCATTCCATCCTAATTAGGACTAGCTGAAATATGTAAGGATTGTTAGCGTTGTGGAAAATCAGAGGTCAGAACCATTTCATGTTAGTGCTGATATACCTGGTTTGTTTCTTATTGTTGTTTTTATCTATTACAGTTTTCTTTCCAAATATAAGTGACCTCTAAATTGAGATTCATAATGTTTTGCTGGAGTAGAAAAGGGGATAATTACAGAAAATAAACAGTAATGTTTGTTTTTTAACTGTTTTATTGGAATATAAACATCATAGGAAACTAAGGTGTGCCTGTTATAAATTAGGCTGTGGTACAGCAAGAAATACTGGGATGCTTGTGGGTTTATTGGTTCCTTCATGAAGCTTTATTTTTGTGTTTTGGGAAGTAAAATATGTTTCTTGAAACTATTACACATGCATCATTGTTTTGTTTGTCATGTGAGCAAATTTAATCTCCCGTGTTCATTTTGGAAAGTTCCTGTAGAAAGTAAAAAATTCTGTCAATATTACTGTTGGCATAAGGCAGGCATTCTACTGTAACACTTTTTAAATTCAAGCTACAGACACTCACATGGAAGATTTTGGAGGTGACCAGTTCCAGTGCAGCTGTTGGCTGAGACGGTCACAGTACCCTTAGGCAAGATGATAAGATGTGCTTGTAGATATTGCTGCCTATGACAATGTTTATGGATTTACAGTTCAAAACAAGCATTTAAACATTACTAGGAAATTCAGAGGCATCCAATTTTCATGCCAATCAGGAATAAAGTAACTTAAAAATAGTTATAAGCAGCCTCCATTCATTAGTGTGTGAGTGGTCTTGTGGAGTTGCTGAGGGCAGGGGACATGGCAGTGATTTCAGGGAATCGATGACCCAGGTGTCTGTCCATGGCATGACGTTTAGATAAAAGAAAATTTGAAAAAATAGCACTATCCTCAAGATGAAGGCTTTTTTTTTTTTTTTCTCCCTACTCAGCTAGACAGCAAACCCACAAAATGTTGCAGTGTAGACAAAGCCTCAGATTGGCTAAAAGCCTTAAATTCCACTTACTGCTGGCTGCTGGGCAGTGCATCAGCCACATCCAGGCTCTTAATGGAGCACTCTGGTAAGGGAATGTGATTTTTCTCTCTAAGATACCTGAACTAAAGCTGGTTCTCTAGGGAGGAGAGATTTTAAGTATCTTGTTGTTATGAAGGTATTTTGGTCCCCAGCTGTAAGAATAAACAAATAGGACTCCAGGTTTGCTGCTTGCTGAATTGTGCAAAATACTTTGAGGAAAATAAATAAATATCAGTGATTTTTCTAATTATCCTTTAGATGTGAATAAATACACCTTTCGATGCAAGGTTTGTCTAGTTTTCGTAATGGTCAACATAATATGGGTTGTATACTTGACAATTAAATGCTGTGAAAAATCTTCTGGCAGTAAGAGAGATGTGGCCAACCCCACAGCAGAGTGCATTGGAAGAGGAGCAGGTAAGTAACACCGAGTATCTGCTAAGCATGCAGAGGCTTTATTTTCTTTGTTGGGGAAAAAGGTAGAGAGCTTATGGAGTGCAATTAAATTGGAATTTCTCTAAAATTTTCATTTTCAGAGAAATAGAATGAAATTGCTACTGAGAATGGAAAAGCTGGTTCAGAAATCAAGCTACTATTAGATTCAGTGCTTTGTAAATACTGCTTGCTCTGTTTTGGCACAAGTTCATCACTGTCATGTAACATAACCTTTATTTCTCTTTTTTAGACCCATTTTTTTCCCTCAGTGTCTGATAAGGACATACATCTTACTGTAACTTGTAAAAGGCTGTAAATATTTTCATCTCCTGCAGGTAAAATATGCAGTGTGACATAATTAAAATATGAAAATATTCACCTTATTTCTTAACCATTTTTTTTCCCTTCATTAGGCAGCACATTGTCAGGACATTCCTAATGAATCCAGTCTGCCGCACAGCAACAGAGGCTGATCTCTTTCCAGTTTCCCTTTATGAGTTAACAAAGAGAGAAAAGTAGGAAAAGTGTGTCGATGTTATCAGAGAAAATGACAGGCGGCTTCAGGGGCAGGTGTTGCATCTGCACAGCTCTGAAAGTGTCAGTGTGCCTTAAAACACATTTTGGACTCTGCTTGTAGGAAATTGAGAATTCTGCCCAAGGCAGATAAAAAGAAAATTTGGGTTTGAACAACTTCTGTAAAAATAACTTTGGCAGAAACTCCTTTTTTTTTTTTTTTTCTCCAAAAGATACACAGAAATCACTTCAGTCTTGTTTTCTGAGGCTTCTTTTTTATTTTTCTTCCACTTTTATTCAGCTGTGTGGCAGATTTAGGCTATATCGTGCTTGAGTTTTAAGGAAGTTCTGACAGTTTCATATTTATGACTTGTCTTCCCTTGAGGAAAGCTGTCATGGTGAATTGCAATTAGACATACTAGCTGGTCTGTAATTTCAGGTATTTCCTTAAACTATTTACAAATATTATTGGAGCATATCAAGCACTTTTAGTCGTGCATTTTTCCTGAACTGAGTGATTGCTTTGAAAACACCTGCTTAAATTTGTCACTTTATACTTAACATCCCCTGTATGCCGAGATACCATTGTAGTCCAAATACACCCAAATGGGGATCTTTTCACCAGTACTGGAGGTCTAATCGCAGTGAGGGCTGCAGGGCTGCACTCCTGCTTCTAAGATATCCTACAGCCCACTGGAGTAAAGGAGCTGGGGGCTGCACCTGCGGAAAGCTGCTCCTCTCCCTCGCTGCCCTGGCTTAAAGCCGGAATGGTTGGTAACCCTCCCTTTTTCACGGTTATTTTTTGCTTTATAATTTGGCTGGTTTATAGGCAGGAGTTTGTGTTTACCAAATGAGAGTGTGAGGCTAGTTATATATTTATTCTTGACGGAATGAGAAGCCTGCTGAAGAGGAAGAGCTGTACAAGCTTTTTTAACCTTTGTCAGGACAACCACTTTGCATCATGGCTACTCGTCGGCTGGGGCAGCATCTTTATTAGAAGTCCAAAGGATAAGTAAATACATAGTGACTGATCAGGATTTGTAATACTTTGGTTTTCTTGAACTCTTTTTATAGTCTGAATCTAGATCATTTTTTTTCTTTCAAATTGGATTTAGTGGGATATTCCTGAAAAAGCTCCATTCTTCCTCACCTGCCCATCAAAACTGACAGCCCAGAAGTGACTTTGGGAACGTGGGAATGGCAGTATTTGCAAATACACAGGCAGAAAATTTCTCTAGTACAGCTGTTAGTCTTTATGGGTTTACCTTCATAATTAATTCACCATAACTCTAAATGAAAAACTGTTTCATTTTTTTTTTTCTTAGGTGGCCTGAAATACAGTATTTCAAGTAAATTGTCTTTCAGTGTCTTCTCAATTTAATTTGTTTCACTTTAAGTACTGCTCTTTGGCATCATTACAGTCTTGTTTCCATTTCTGTCTAAACATAATGTTTCTGCAATGCTTTTCCAGAGGTTGCAGGTAAGGAACAATACCAGTGATGCAGAATAGAAAATGATAATGCATGTTCAATCTCACAATGCTTGGCGTAGTTCATGGAAAAGAGCCAAAGCTTAACTTCTATGAGTTACTAAAAGAAGCATTTTGTAATCATGAGACGAAACATCATATCGTTATTGAATTCAGAACTTAAACACTGGTCAGTCACCAATCACATCAGTATATTTGTTTCAAGTACGGAAATAGATTATTTTCCTGACGTGTCAGGAACTTCAGTGAACTGCAACATCTATTTTGATTTGCCCTATCCTTATTTTTTGTGGACCTCCTATTGCTGGGGTTTTCTCACTAAAACTGGTTTACAACAGTGTCCTGGGAGGTGTTGCTAGCCAAGTGCAAGGATTGTTTCTCTAAGTACATCCTAGAGGCCTTCTGCAAACCTGGCTTGCCCTCAATCTTTTCTGTTATTTCTTCCCTTATTATACCCATATATCCTGACACTGAGAGCTCCCTCGCAATCCTACTCATGTTTTCATCCTTGCTAAAGTAGTCTGAGATTCGCTTGAAAAAAGTTACTCTATGCATATTCTTCCATAATACACTTCCCATGAAGGTTTCCAGAATTAACCTGTTATATAAAATAAGCATCCTTTTGCTACTGTGGAGTTGAAAATAACCTGATAAAAAGATCCTGACAGTGGCTTCTTTTTGTTGAACTCACGCTGAGGATAATTTTGGGGCATTGCATAACAACAGATGTGATTTATAGCAACATAAAGGGTGGCTTCAACATAGTCTTCCCTTACCTTTGCACATTGTCTAGGAAACCAAAAGAAGGTTTGGAGGCATATACCTTGTCACTTGTTATGTGTTTGTGTGGTTATGGATTTTTAATGCATCCACGATTGTAGTATTTGGGTTCAATATAGGAAGGAGAACTAGTAACTGAAAAGGTCTGACTAGCATTGGGGACTGTATACACTGAGTGACTGCAAAGCTGTATTACTTATGCCATCATGTGTGTTGATGCTGAACTAGAAAACAACTTCTCTTGCTTCCCTTTGCAGTTAGAGAAACAAAGTATAGAACAATGAGATCACAGTTGCAGAAAAATGAAGATTTGGAGCAAATAGCAAGAATATCAAATCCAGGTGATTGTGTATATGGGAAATCTTACCTGCTTTTTTAAATGAGTTCAGAGGAGTTTGATTTCTCTTAAAGTCACAATTTAAAATGCATGACTTGCGATGTTGGTGTTTTTCCATTCAGTGTAAGAAAGTATTTACAGAATTGCTTTCTGGTGTAGTTCTCACTCTTGCAGTAAGTTATGATACAGTGGAGATTGTTGGGGGCGGGGTGGGGGGGGGGCACAAAAATGGCACATTTTTACAGAAAGCTCTGATCTAACCAAAGAGGTTAAGGAAGTTTCAAGCTAACCTTTAGTGTACAAGAAGGATAACATAGTGACCAGTAAACACAAAGAAACACAGGAAGGATTAACATTCAGGTGCTACTGTGAAAAACAACACGCTGTGATAATGTATTGGTAAGCCAAGAACATTCCAGTTGATGGTAATAAAGCGTGCTTCAACAGCTTTCCATCCTTGTATGCTTCACATGCAGGATATAGGCAAGTATTTTTCCATTAATTTATTTTACTGAAAAATTAAAATACTGTTTTTTTCCTTCCTTTTCTGTAGAGTGGAAAGGGCAGATGAGTAGGCTGCTAAATGTTGAGTCTAACCTCATACATTTAAAAAGTATTTTTGAGAACTCACTTTACAAGAAGCTAGTAATGCTAATGTACATTTTGAGCTTTCCATTGCTGGAGATATTTAGGGCATGTTTGAACACAAAATTTGTAGAGATGCTGTACACATCTGTAAATACTGTCTATGGAGATGGAACTCTGTCTTTTTTATCCTACATCTCAAAGTATTGCCCAAACTTTAAAACTAAATAAAGACCAGATTCACAGAATACTGCCTAGAAATCATGGGTGTACCCTGCCTATTGTGAACAGTGCTTTTTAAAATTTTGTTTTAGAGCTACTTTTTAAAAATGAAAGTGAACCTGCACACATCAGTGATGGGCAATGAATGCAAAAATAATAAAGCAATCAGCCACCACTGAAATGCTGCCACCTCTCAAGAAATGACAGCAATTTACCATATGCAGCAGCGCATTACAGTATCATCCCTCATTTTAATACTTGATTTCAAAGATTCATGTTTCTGATATTTATGATAGATGTAAATCTTAGAAATCCAGAGATGTAAAATTATGGACTCAGGGCCCAGAAGCTTTTGTGCTTCTTTGCTACTAAATAACATCAGTGTTAAAGGGAAAAAAAATTCTTCTGCCTGAACGGGAGTCTTCCCAGATGTGAATGTCTTTAGGTGATCTCTCTGATGATATGTTACCAAGTTCTGTGATTTATCCTATATATCAGTGGAGGGGTAGATGCACTACATTGATTTTACAAAAGAAAACGCTGTTTTTCTGTATTAAATGATACCAACAAAACTACCTGCTTGTAAAGCATTTTATCCTCTGCGGAGGCATCACTCAGGTTTTTTGTGTTGCTGGCTTGAAGCATTTTGGGACTAGAGAAGTTTTATCTGTTTCTATGGAAGGACTCGCTGCCAATGGGTCTGAATGAAATAAGGTTTTCATTCCAATCTCCAACGTGAGTTAAAAGCTGAATTTTTACCTCTCTGTCACTCAGCTTCACTTTTGTGAAAAATTCAAAGCCCCTTAGGTGACAGCTTCAGCACAAGGCTGCTGCTCTGAGCAGTGTCATGTTGGGCTTTGTCACTAAACACGCAAGAGCGAAAGGCATCGGGGTGTCGAGTTCCACCTCCCATTAGTACTTCTTTATCAACACTGCATCAGAGTACTAGTCGTAATTGATACGATTTTATTGCAAAACCATTTTTAGGTGAGCCATCAGACAGTGATGATGGAAATGCTCAGCCTAGTTAAGTGGTGTTCTAGCAGTGCTACCTGCAAAGTTGTGAATGCTTTACCTAGAGCTGAAATGACCTGTAGCTGAATAAAAAAGGCAAACAGCTGCTTCTTAAAAATTATATTGAACTATTCAAAATCAAGAAAGATCTGCCCTTGTATTTACTGGGGAACATTCACCTGGATTTCACTATGCCTCTGTTGGTAAGAGCTGAATGCTTAATCTGTATTTCTGAATTATTTCTGCATGCTATATTTTGCTTTGTCTGTTGGGTTTTTTTTTTTTCAATAAAGAATAGGCTTTTCTGTAGCAAGTGAGCAATTTTTATTGTAGATTAGACATTAAAACGTTTCAATTGGGCCAAGTTGGTTGCTGCTGAAATTCAAAGTGCAGGAATGGATTAAGATCAGACAAAGCTGTGTAAAGTTGGCCGTCAGCTACACTCAGACTTTTGACGGGGGATGTAAATTATACTCTGCTGCGACTCTCTTAGTTAGTTGATCTATGGAGTGAAATTGAACCTGACTATCCGGGCGGCTGTTCATCTTTCTTCTTGATTGAGAAAGAGGTGCTAGTGGCACTGAACGGCAAGTACCAGTGTAGAGGGAAAAGGCTCAGACTGGGGGAGATTGGGGGAGAGGGGCAGTGATCGAAGCACCAGCCCTCCTTCAGCTCTGCTGCTTTGCAAGGGGAACGGTGGACATTTAAAAAAGAATAAGAAGAAAAATAACAGAATGACAAATAAAATTAAAATACCTTTGATTAAGAAAAACAAAACAACACTCAAAAACCAAAGCTGAATTGTAACTTTCTCATAAGTGTGATTGCAATTAATAAATAAAAATATACATGTGAAGTACTTGGAAAGGAAGGTGAATATGAAGTAATTATTGAATATTATTTATAACTCAAATTCAACTTCACCTTTATTTTCCAGTGCTTTTGCTTTCGTGTGTGTTGTTAGAATGAGGATATGATTCTGTAGAAGATTTTCAGGTTTCAATTTTGCTTGTGCTGTAAAAATTATCCTTGAAACATTTGTTCCCAAAGCAGATCTTGAAAATCAGTTGTTTTGGTTGTTTGTTGTCCAGGTTATGAACTGAGCAGGACTGTCAGCGAAAGAGGATATGAGTAATTCTGTGTTAGCCAAGTCTTACTTTCTCTTAAGTACATTATTTAACATCTAATGATGAGATTGAATTGGTGTTGCAACTCTTCTTTCAGTGGGGACGTTCATTTGAATCTTCCCTCTTTCTGGCTTCCAATCTTCAGAGAAGCTATGAGAACTCAACCTCTTCCATATTCCATTAAATTTGATTGCAATTAGTTGGTAGTTTGAAGCATTTTAACAAGAGACAAAAGTTCAGTCATCATGTCTCCTTAGGAAACAAGCTTAAAAAAACGTAAGAATGGGTAAGCGATGACTAAGGAAAAAAAAACCACAATAAAAGCCTTTGCCTTGTAAACTGCCAACTTAATAGAGGAAATATTGTATTGATGGTGCTCAATGATGAACAGGCATAGCCATATATTTCTCCTCCACAGGAGCATAATGAAGGTCTTGGGTGGGAAGACAAACCACAATGACATTACTGAAAGCTACTCTAGGAAACTTTCCTATATGTAAGGCAAAATATATAACTATAGATTTACTTTTCCATATAACTACATATTTACATTTGAGTCAGCACTGTGCCTGGGAAAATCGTGGTGCATAATTGCTATTAAGAAAATAAAGTGAAAAATACTGTACTTCTTTCAGCTCAGATGAATCCTATGCAGTTCAGTGAGATAATACTCAGCTTGGATATGTTTTTCACCTGAAAGAAACACAGCGAACTGATGGCAAGGAATAGAAAGAAATCTCTAGAATTGATGACTCCAAAGAATGGTTGCAGGAGAAAGGCTGAAGATGGAAGCTGTAAACTTTTTGACTCGGTCATGAATGATACTAAGTTTGCGGTCTTCAAATAAAAACATCTTGGCTTTACAGGTTCTTGTGGGAAATTATACATTAGACTTGCTGGCAGCTAGGGGGGGAAATTACAAATCCTTCCATTTATCCTTTAAAAACATTAGCTTAAAAAAAAAAATCTAAATTATAGTAGAAAATGAATTTGATATAATTTTATAGAGTTATGGGGCTTGAAAGTCCTTTGGAAATCACAGAGGTAAGATCTGGACCATGCCAGGCAGGTGTTTGTATAAGCTGCTCTTAAAAAAACTTTAATGAAGAAGCATATTATCAATGGGCAGGTGTGTTCCAGTGGTCCAAGTGTAGGACAGAAAGTTTTCCTTAATCTCTGTGCTGTAAATTTAGCTGATTTCTTCTTATCTTTTTCCACCATACAGAAAAAAATTAATTGCCTGCCCCTTAATGCTGACAATATCATAGTATGTCTGGAGAATGGAATAAATAAAAAAAAAATTGCAGAAGTTCTATAATGCCATTATGCTACAGGGAAGTATAGTCAAAAAGATAGTAGATAGGGAAAGACACAAGAGAAGTTGGATAGAATTAGTATGGTTACTGCAGAGAGTTGGCAAAGATAAATCAGATGCTTCATGGTAATAGATCAAACAAGAAGAAAAACCTGAAGAGCAGTAACTTTACCTTAAAAAAAAAAAAAAAAAGAAATATCTGCCCCATGGAACTCAGTGCTGCAAGATACAAGTGCTGAAAAATTTCTTTTTAAATAATGGACACTTATTCTGAATACCTGGATAGCCTGATTTTTTTTTTTTTTTTTTTCCAAGGAGAAAAATCCTGTCCAGCCAAATCCAGAGGAGACTTTCAGAGATTGGATTTTGCAAATCTATTGACTGAATTGAAAGACAAAAGACTTATGTGTTAGCCAGTGAGGCACAGAGTCAGAGATAGGGCAGCTGTAAATGTTTACTTACTGTGCCTCATTTAAATGTTAAATATTACTCTCTGAATCAGTAGGCGTGTGGGAAAAGGTCACCTCTGCCTTTTCACATTGTGGGTAGGCTGACTGCACAGGAACAGGGATGAGTGCAGGCAGCAAAGATTGTGGTCAAAGGATAAAAGTTCACAATGAGGAACAGGAGTCTGTGGTTAAGTGGGATCCTTTGCCCATGGGTGAGAAGCTCAGTCTCGGGCTCCGCAGCGCTGGTGGGTAGGTCCTCGTCCTTTCCACTCCGGCGCTGTGATCCTCCCCTTGAGCCTTTGTGCAAGGAGAGGAGGCAGCCAGCGGCAGCGGAGGGTTCATATTCTTCCAAGTGCTACTTCCATGCTACGAGTTGTCTATTTGAAAAAAAACAGGGTAGTGCACCTCAGTGCTTCCGCACCTTAAAGTAAGCACATGTGACTTTTTTTGAAATGTCTCATTACCGTTCTCTTCTCCTCCGTCATCATTTTCATTAGCCAGCATTGTTGGAGTGAAGCTCTCGACTGCCGAGGTCTGATTTCGGCACACTGAGCTGCTGCTCGCTTTGCACGTAATGATGGGAGGCTGCAGGAGAGCGTTGAAGGGAGCCTAAGAAATCGGGGGGAGTCTAACGCTGAGACCAGAGGCGTTTTATGACTTTCAGTAGTTATCCTCATTATTCAATAGCTCCACACAGAATCATTATTAATAACCTGGCCTGAAAATCCTATTTGTCAACAGAGATGTGCCAAACAGGTAAACTAGCACTTTAAAGCGCCTGCTGGTGCGTGCAGGATTTCCTCGTGCACTTGTGTGGCTGCTGGACAAGTATATGCTTTAGTGTGCACAAGAAAGCATTTGAACGTAAGAAATAGTACAAGTCAGTTGTCCGTCTTTAGCGTTTGTTCTCCGATTTTGCTGTATTATTCAAAAGATGAGCTTGTAGAGGATAATAATGACATGTCTAGCCTTTCTGTGAGCAGATGTCCTTGTATAAATGAGTGCATATTTCTACTGCTTTTTTAAGTCTGAGGAATTTTGAAATGACAGCACTAACACAAACAGTGTTAAAGTCTGCTTTGTTCTTCTACTGTGGTTGTGCATTTATTTAAGATCCAGTGTTCGTCATTTTAATTATAGGTAAGCTGAGGAGGTGGCAATGAGGAAAAGATTATGTAAAGGTTTAGGCTGTGGCTTCAGACTTGGTTTCAAGGTAAAAGAGCTTAATTCCTGCAAGCTATTTTAGCAAAAGCCCCAAATTGAGTAATTCTCATGTGACAGGCCAGCCTGGGGAGGTTGCCGCCACCCTGGTATTTCTCTGGGCCACAATTAGAAAAAACTGGTGTAATACTGTCTTGTCGACTGAGCTAGAACAACACACGTAGTGCTGAGTTTGGGGCTGTCGTAGTTACTGAGACCTCTGTAAGCTTGAAAACCATAGCTTTAGTGATTGACACTTGACTGTACAAAGGCATCAGGAGCTACTGCTCTTTCTAAATGAAGCTCATTTGTCTTCCTACATCAAGAACTTAAAACTTTCTGTTTCATGAGATCATTGGATTGGGAGGAACTTTGAGTCCAGCCCCTCGCACAGATAATGATGCAAAATATACGTAGGAGTTTATTGTGGTCTGTTTCTTCACTGTCATGTTGCTGTTTCCAGTTACCTTCTGCATATGCTAGACTAGGCTGTGAGCAACCAGCATGGTTGAATGTCAGGCAGATGACTTTCCAGCTGCAGTGTAGTTGCTGGGTTTTTTTCCTGAGCTTCTTTCTTTGCTCTCCTGGTCCTCACTGCATGTCGCTACTGTAGATGTTCTTCTACCCAAGCCTATGGCCGATTTCTCAGGTTTGTATCACCATACCATCTTCCAGAGCTCTCTTCCCTTATTTCCCCTGTAAATCTAATAAGCCTCAGAGGAAGATAGCTGAGTGAATAATTTGTATTGCCTCATCTCCATATGCCCACTACTCCTGGGAAAGACAGCTTTAGAAGCTCCTTGTTCCAGCTATTACCACCACCTTTGCAATTGCTAGCATAAATGTTAGCTATCCAAAGTACATTGACATAGTCTTTATGTAAGGCCATTCCTGGTGTTTGTCTCCTTCGTGTGTGTACTTACACACCAGCTTTATCCTCTTTCACCTTGGTGTTGACAAAAGGGAAAAAAACAAAGTTCTCTTAGTCTTCTCTCCTGTGTTAGGCTCTGGGGTCAATATTCAATATTTAGCCATCATGAAGCAAATAACTTTCTACTTTTTTTTTTAAAGTATTGGGTACATCTCAGTTCTCTGCAAATGTTTCCTTTTTTATCTGGAGAAAATGAGAGCTAACCTGACCAGGTTATACAGAGCTCTTAGTGCTGCATGTGTCTAACTTCAGTGGAAGGTGAGGGAATTGGCCCATGACAAGTTAACAACTTAAAAGATCTCTGTTTTCCTTCCACACCTGCCTCTAATTTACATGCCAGTTGTGGAAAAGCAAGTCTAAATGTAAATAAATATTCTGTTTCTAATTTTTGTTTCTTCCTGGAACAGGCAGACAGGAGATAGCAGGCATCTTTGTCATACAGATTGAGGAAAAAACAACTGGTTTTGTAGTGTATTACTTGAAATTTCCAAGGACACTGGTCTGGTTGTCTTTTAAATGAGCAAATAGAAGGTGACCGTATTTAGGGGGGGTTGTTGTAGTAATGTTTTTGTTAATGGGGGTTTTGGATTGATTTGATGGGACGCATGGCTTAAAGGTTCCAATCTCAAAGTCCCTGTTTGTCCTGTGAAAAAAATTTGGAAGGCTGATGTGAAATACTCGTATCTGAGATCCAGGAGAAGATGTTCACATCTACAGTTGTTTTACTCAAGCAGATTTGTAATGGAAAGCAGGCAACTTTGGGGTACTTGTGGGTGAGAAGGTGACTCGTTCTTAGGAGTGGGAACCCGGAGAGCTGCAACCGTTTGCAGCAGCTGAAAATCCTGCGCTGATGTGAGCTGCAGCGGGTGCTCTCCTCCTTGCCTGCCCTGAAGGCAGGACATGCTGTGCAGAGAAAGCTGCTGGCTGCTGGCAGATAGGCAACAGGGGAGGCAATTTGAAGAAGGCTTAAATTAAACTCAATCAGGCACGGCAGCCCTGAGCTGAAGGGCCAGATTCTGTGCTGGGATACATGCACTTAACTTCTGTTTCCATCTATAGGGTTTGAGAAAGCAATGCTGGCATCAAAAATGTGAGCAGAAAGCCTTCTTGTCATCCCTCCTGCATTTAATTTTTGACAGTCTTTTTTCCCCTGTTTTTTTATATCTTTTCTCTTTGAAGAATTTTTCACTGAATTAAAAATCTCAAGACTTTAACTGTTTGTAGGCATAATTATGTCTCTTCATATTTTACTTAGGAGGACATAATCTTACTACTTGTTATCCATACAATATTAGTGATAACACATTTCCCTGGGCAGGATTGTAAGTGTTGTATTTTCATGAAGGAAGGGAAAAAAGGATGAATACTTTGCATAGAATAACTTGACTTATTTCAATAAAAGTAGGCAGGTGCTGTGTTTAATATGTTAACCCTGTTATTTGAATTTGTTTTAGAGTCCTTCTGTCTTGAGATGGTAAAAGACTGGAAGGGAATTAGGGAGACCAAAGAAAGTCCCTTGACATTTTTATGTGCTGAAGTAACGGGCAGGCAATCCTGCTTTATACAATGCTGTCTTCCTGTGTAGAACAATTAGTGTTAATATGGTAATGATAATTGTTTCTGTAAATTGTTCTTAATTAACTATTTATGTAATAAGACATTTAAGGATCTGTAACAATTTTGAGGACGTTTTTCCCCTGCTAATTGTTTTCCCTATATATTTCTTTCCTGTGCTAGCGACTGTCTTCTGTTCAGTATTAACTGTGTGACATCCAGGCTTAAAATTTGGTATAGATGATCCTTAATTAACAGAAAATGGTGCATAAATGATCTAGTAACAGGTGGGTTCCTTCCTGTAGCTATGCTGTAATTGCCGATTGCCGGTTTTTCAGTGAAGTAATCAAGCTCTAATACAGATCCCAGCTTGTGGGGCCACCAATCCTACCCCCTATTGTCACCCTGCGGTTTTCAGTAAGTGACAATATGCCCCTCTGCCTTTCAGATGTTAAACTTCATTCTGTGCCAGATGTGGAAGTGCCTCTTTGGGAGTCTTCTATATCCAACCGGCACTGCCAAGTCAAAAGCAGAAAGGGGAAGAGTGTTTAAAACAAAAGCTTCTGGGCAGTCAGTTTACTCTAGTATTCATAAGCAGGGAAGAGAGTAATGACCATATGATCTCCTGCCTCATTTGATGTTGCTTAATATATTTTGAAGGGGTATTGAAACAAGGTAAGGAATGGGAAGAGCCTGCTATGTCATGTGCTCTTTAATTACCTCCCGTGGTTCTGGTTTGGACTTTTTTCATCTTGAAAATGTCACCTGCTGCCCTGCTTTTTCCTTATTGTTTTTTTCACTTGCGTATGTGTGAAGCATATACCAATATTTTATGTATATAATTGGTCTAGGTTTCTGTATACTGCCTAATATAAAGTGCACATTCTCCTTTTTACTGTGGTTTATGTTTATTGCACTCACTACATTGTTTTATGTGCACAGTGTGCTTATTGAATGTGTGGTGTAGTCAGAGAGATGTTATATTCCATTCTTAGCATCATTAGTGCTGTTTTCCTCACCGATTTTCATCAAGCTATAGTTTAATTTAATTCACTTCATTATTTTGCAAAGCAGTTCGTATCTGTTGGATTTCCCTTCTGTTGCTTTTAGAACCACCAGTGTCTCAAAACAGTGAGAACCTAAGTATTTTTAGCTTTGTTTTTCTTTTTTTGACATGTTCTGAGCATCCTAGGATTTCTGTAATACATCCAATCAGTTAAAGCCAAATACTGATAGCTTTACAAGTTAATTAGCACCTCAGTTCATCAGCAAACTCAAATTAATACCAGAGTAAGCATATCAGAATCTCATCTTCCATTTGCATTTAGTGAAGGTGATTTTGCAATATGTTAATTTGTATTGTGTGCAGAGTGTATTAAATTTTCAGTGCTCTTATTTTTTGGCCTATTTAAACTCAGGGTCCAAAATCTTACAGGAATTGGCTTGTTTCAGCTCATGTAAAGAATATGGAAAACTCAGTCAATTGCTAGGATTTATTCTGATTAAGCCATGCCGACTAATATGTTTCTCTACTCATTCACTTGGAAGGTAGGTATTATTTGACTATTTTGGTTTCTTTTTAAGTATGTGCAGCTTAGGGCTCTTGATGTAAATAAAAGTAACTACATGACTAAAGTAGGAAAAATAACTTTAGCCCAATCATGCCTTAATTGTCTGGACTAGTACGACCTACAATAATTAAGATACTTTGCAGAAGTAATAAGCTATTCATATTCAATCCATTGCATCCTTAGATTTTTGCTACATAGGCTTTTCTTTCAAAGACTGAAGGAAATGGTGGAAAGAAATATTTATACTGGTGGTGAGCTCTGGTATATATGAGAACAAATAATTGGAATTTCTTCTTTTGGGAAGAGTACAGATAATTACTATTTATTGTTGTCCCCTCAGCTGCAGCCTATCAAGAAAAAGTAGCTAAATAAATTACTCTTCCTTTAGAGACAATTACTGTGGGAACACTTCATCAAGAGTAGTCTGCACTGCCGCAGAAGACTCTATCCAAATGCTGTCGGTGAGCATGAAGCCAGAAGCTCATGGTGGTCCTTCCTCTGCAGACTCACAGAAGGAAAGTCCTTTGAGTCGCAAATCTAATTTTACACCACTGCAGTGATGCTTAGGGCTGAATGCGGTGGAAATGCACCAGTACTGCTCTGCTACCTATGTATCCCTACTCTAAGCAAGCAGTTATTCCCAGTACTGATATATGGATTTGGAGTATATTAAAAGCTGAAATCAGGACCATGTCTCTCAAGAACACTGCTCGTGACTGTGTTTTGGTTTGTAGGAGTATTCTTCAGGGTTTTTAGCATACTTACTGCATATATACTGTACCATCATGTCTTCCTTTGGTTTTCTTGGGGTAGAGCAGAAGTAGAGGAAATCTGAGTTTAGCCTGTTTACGGTAAGTACGCTAGGTCAAATAGATTGGCTGCCTGCTGGAATACAGACTTTTAGCAAAATTTATTGAACAGGGTACAGGTAAATGTTTCTTTCTTTTAATCAAGGTTGATTAAATTACAATCAGAAAGATGCCCCCGCTCCCTTAGGCACATCACAACCTTGTTATCATCTCAAATTCATCCAGCCTTTCAAGAGAGGGTTTTATTAGCTCTTCCTAATCCCCAAATAATTACTCTAGACAAAGAGCTATTTGTAGAGAACATCTTGTCTAAGAAAAAGGGATTCACAAGAAATCACAGGCCCTAATAAATTCTCTGGTGCTCTGTGACACGAGTTTCCCTGGTTGTCCTTGATCTTAAATCACAACTGGGTCACGCTACTAAACAGCTGCGAGGGGAGTGGTACCTCAGTCGGCAGAGATGCCTCCTCCTTGGGGTGATGGGGTTGAAATTTTATTCTCAGTACTTAAGCCTTGTGTTTGAAAAGGAGGAAGAACTTTTTGCAGAGACTGGTAAAAGGGAGAGGAGCCGCCTTCTTGTAAGAGTTTACTTTTGCCCTTAAGCAAACTGTGAAGCATGGTTGCACAGCATCCAGAAGTCATCTTGCAACCTGTCTATAACAAGATATGTACATGTTTCTCACACTGTGTATGTAGGGACTGAACGTTGCAATACAAACTTTAAAACGCGTGGTCCTCCATCTCCTCTCTCTGTTGACGGAGTCCGGACTACTCCAGCTCCCGTGGCCCTTCTGTATCACATGGGGAGAGCCAAATCTCTGAGGCTAGATAGACCAAGACAGGAGTCTGACATCCTGCCCTGCTCTGCATCTTAGGTACCTGGCGCCAGGCTGCATAGCTACATTTGCCTCTAATTAAGACAAGACACCTGAATCCTCCTGGGATTTGCACCCTTTCTTTGGGCTTAAAGCAAGGGTTCCTCCTTTCTCTTAAATACTGTCACTGCAGGAAAAGGGGGATGATTTTGATGATTGGTGCTGCTGCCCTTTTATAAAATAGCTTCATGATTACAGGAGCAGGAAGTAAGAAACCCAGCAGGATCATTAATTCTTTAAAGTTTCCACTTTTTTTCATTACAGCTACCTCTAAAAAAGGTTCCCACTTTCTGAGCTTACTGTATTTCAGAAATCAGCAAATTTTGTGGGGAGTTTTATCACAGTGACGGTAAAAAAAAAAAAAAAAAGAAACAAACAAACCTAGACTATTTTATGTACTTTGAAGTCGTTTATTTACTAACTACTAACCACTAACACCCAGACTATCTGCTCACACCTATTCCTGTTCTAAGGCAAAATGCCTTTACTACTGCAAACAGAGAAATTAATCATAACTGGCTTGTTCTACAAAACACACTCCCAGTGATGGTGAAGGTCTGATTTTTTTTTTCTCCCCTCAAATAAGGAAACTTAAATTACTTAAGGGACTACTTAGCTTCCACTGGTGCAATTAGATTAATGTAGGAGGAATTTTGATTTATTTCCAGAGATGAATGTATGTTTCTAGGTCAGTAACTCTATTTAGAACAAAAGATCTTAAGATTTTTCCAAAATAAATCCAAATGTAGCGTTAAGTGTGCTGCTCTCCATTTGAATTTCAGTTTAGTCTTCATCTGATTTTTTTTTTTTTGCCCTTTTCTTGAGAAGTGGCATGAGTCCAAAAGTGCTAAAGTTCAGAAGTAATAAGTGAATTGGGAAAGAGGGGAAGTGGTAATAAAATGGTGATCTTAATTTGCATTGCCAGAGGACTGGTGTCAATCACCCTGAACCAGTAACATAAGCCAGGAAGGGGGCAGATAGAGAGGCAGTGATGTTTGCTAGCAGTAAAATACTATCCAAAGCAGTAGAAATGAAATATAGCAGTGAAGCATTGGAAGGTATGATGATATTGAATAACTGGGCAATGAAGCAGATACAATTCAATGCTGATAATGTAAAACAATGCACACAGAGGGAAAAATAGTAATAAATTTATATGCGCGGTGGTGGGGTCTCATTTCTCAATCGCCACTTTGGAAAGACATCTGAAAGTTTAGTTCTACAAAACCAAGTGAGCAAGCGTTCACTGTTCCTTTGAGCAGAGGCCACGCGGGGCCGGTGAGAGCTGATGGGAGCTGGGTTCAGAGGGAGCAGAACAGCGCTGTTCTTCGTACGCTGCATTGCTTGGGACTCCTTGCAGCAATATGGTTTAGGCAGTAGGTTTGTGTCAGGTGCTTAAAGTTAAAAAGCAGTTGGGCAAGGTCAATGAGTTAAAAAACTATATTGGAGGCCACTAATTTGCAAAGTTGTCCCTTCTGGCACAGGAGTCCCTGGGGTCTGGGAGGGGGTTTCAGGGTGGTATCACTGTTTGATTTTCCATCCCACCAAACTTAAGGAACTTTATTGACATGTTGAACACAGCCTGCTGACTGCCTTAGCATCCATCTCTAGTCAGTGGATCTTCAGAGGGTGATTTATATTTTGGTTGGTACTTAGGCGTGGGTGCTGTGGTATGGAGGTTCTGCCTGAGATAATGCCATGTCCAGGATGGGGGGTCCTTCAATGAACTGTGATTATTAATAGAGCGGTGTGAAATGTGTTCTCAGAGAAATAATTTACTTTATGTCACTAGAAAGGTGGATTTTATGAAGCTAGAGCTTGCTGCCTGTCATGACTCCCTTTCTATGAATCAAAAACAGATCTCTGGATTTGGCCCCTTGTATGCAACCTGGGGAATATATCATAAAGGACAGGAAATTTATCAACTGAAACAAAATTAAATGTGCAATATGTTCCAGTGTGTACTACTGGTTTGGTAATGTGTCTGTTGACAAACTTTATAATAGAATTATTAAAAGCTGACCTTTGGAGAAATGAAAAATCAAAGAATTAGTTGAGCCTCCTTTGAATATTCAGGATGCCACGTGAGACTGAAAATTAACTGATGTTTCTTGTGGAAAAATATCCTCTGGCAAACTGTTAAACGTAAATTTTCAGGAAGTTATATGTATCTATGCTAGTTTAAAAAAAAAATTTCTTACCCATTAGATGTTCAGTATAATAAACCTTCCTCTTGATAGCTAAGCTACCCAGGAGCATTTATGGTAAGTGTTGGCTCAGAGAACAACCCCATGCCCTAAAACCCCAACTCTTCCTCCTCCCCTAAGAATCCCTTGCTCAGTCCTTGAGCACCAAACCGGGACCCAGTCTGTGGCCCCCTTTCTGGTACCTGCAGTCATTTAGAACCACTTTTGAGTGCAGTTGTGAAGATTGTGACTGAGCTAATTACCCTACCGTATCTGAATTTACAGCCTGATAGTTATTCTGTATATGCCGTGTACTGTAGTTTACATGTAAACGGTCATTGGAAAGCAAAATAATCCTCCACAGTAAAATTGAGTATGTTCTGAGGAGTATTCTCTGTTTCCATCTCAGGAGCAGGATGCTCTTCTCTCCTGTTACATCTTCTTAGGGGTTTTTATAAGGTGACCTGTTACGTATAAACAGGGTTAATCCCCATCACCAATAATGCTTATGCAATTGTTGTCTGAATACTAATCCTGAAATATAGTTTAGGCTCCTTTTGTGTTCATGATAGATTTCATGAACCTTTTTTGTTGCTGATGATGTCAGCAGAATCTCTCTATTGAATTATGGATTAGACATTTAATCAAGGTCTGTGCATTATTATACAAGTCGCTTCTTTCAGTTTTCTCCTGAAAAATGAAATAAAAAAAAATTTGATTTGCAATGGTATTGAGTGAACACCTGATAAATAAAATTCAGTTATGCATCTCTTACCTCTGTCTAACAACATGCAAATGTAAAACACGAGTTGTAGGTCCAGCAGGCCTCCCTACTGGAAGCCAAAGAGATTTTCTGCATCAGTAAGAAAGGAATACAAAGTTCAGAATAATTTCCACCAAGACTGATGCACTTTTTAATATTTTTTTCCTGCAGATGTTAGTTTTAAAACATCTGTTTGTCCTGTGTTTCTTTTCTCAGCATCTTGAATCAGAGTTGAGATGTGGCTGCAAGACCAGTTCAGGACCACCAGACTTGATGGTTTAGCAATTACCTCTGGTTTTATTCCAAATTATGTTTTTGTCCAGCTGTCTTTTAAAACCATTTCTGTGAGTTGCTAGGATACATTTCTAAAAGTGGAAACTGTTTACACAGCCTCAATATGAAAAATCTTTGTATTTCACTTATTTCTTGCCAAGGCTTCATTACAAGGCACTGCTGAAGTTTACCAATCTCTCAAAATTGTCATACAATCCCGTTTCTTTGTTTGTTGTAATCAGAGAAATACATAGCTGATTAAATGAATCTTGTTTTGTCTACTATTATTAACTCCTTTGCTGAGCTTTCCAGTGGCATTATTCAGATGAATGGTTAGTCAGCTCAATCCCGACCAAGGCCAATCCTGCAAGCGCTGCTGGACGAGGCGGTTCTCACCGAATTCAAGCTGAAACGTCTCCCTTTCATACACGCACAAGTGCATCTGCACTCTCTGCTTTACAAATGCCTAATATTTCCGATGGTGAAAAGGTGAAATCAGATTACTTGAAATAAAGTCAAACCCTCACATTTTCCTAAGAAAAGTATTGAAATTTTAGGTAAAGAACTTGAAATTTGTGTGAAGGATGGGCTGAAAAGGCAGTGCAGACCAGCCAAAAGGCAGTGTGAGAGTTTGCATAATGAGTTCTGTGTAATTTTTAAATTGCTACTTGCCAAAATATGATCCCAAGGATCAAGTCTTCCTCATCTTACAACATTTGCTGTAACTTGCCTTGTCTTATACTGTTAGTTTTTCTAAAATATGACAGGTTTTTTATATAACAGTACTCTTCTAATTATATATCTATACAGTAGAAATATTTTTTCAACATCTAAATTTATATTTTGATCTGCCGCTTCAGGCTTACTGGTGATGGTTTTATTATCGAATAGATTTTATTTTGGGGGTTTCACGTAGGAGGGTGGCTGAAGAAAGAATTGGCATTTAAACCTTAAAAGAATTTTTCTTAAATGGTAGTCTTGAGATTAGTCTTGTTAGCCACCGTTGTGATTCTTTCAAACCAGCCCAATAGGCAGCTAAATAACTGCCACGGACATAATCAACAATCAGATTATATTGAATGCCCGCAGACTCCACCAGAAAGGTCTAAGGGAAAACTATTACAGATGAAACAAAACATAGCATTTAAATCCTAGCATGAGAAGCAGCCAGACAAAGGGAACACAGATCGCGGTTTGATTACCCCTGTAGAACAACATTTAGAAAATTAATATCAGGGCATTGGTAATTGAAAGCATTTAAAAGTGTTAATGCCCTCCTTTTCTTTTCTTTGATTAAAAAGGTCGTTGACAGACCATAGCTGTGTGCATACGTGTTACCTCAAGCAAATACGGGAGTAATGGCTGGAATGTGCTCAGGTCTTCGTACAGCTCCTCCAAGTGTCAGAGGACCAAACTCTCAAGGGTGGTACACAGCTTCTTAAAATGGTGGCCAGAAACACACATTTGTATTTAAAAGCTTATAAAAGTAGCCACGTGGTTGATGACTCTAGAGTTTCAGCCTCTGATGATTTTTTCAGGTGCAGCCTTTCTATCTTGGTTGTATCAAGGCAACCTGGAGATGTGTTAATACACAAAAGTGAAAGACCATCAAAAGTTTTTAAGTCCTGTGTGTCTTCTTGTTCGGGGACAACTTCTTAACTGATGAAAGGTAAAGCCATTCCTTCCCCTCTGTCCTGGAAGCAATGAATCCTATAGATTATAGACATGTTTAAGGTATTCCATATGTCCTAGGAGGAGAACCTGCACACGGCCTTTGTGCCTTTTGCATCTTGCTGTGGGCATTGCTCTGAGGACTGTCAATTCATTTTGACTTACCAGTACAGTGCTAGAATGGCATAAAAGAAAACATAGTAAAGTGAAGAATTAGGCTCATCATTTTTTGCCTTAAGAATGATAGTACTATACGTTTTTCAGTTGCACCTCCTGGCAATATATTAGAAGATGAAATACAGGCTTAGGCAGCACTTACTTGGGAGGAAAGTTAAAAGATTTTGCTTCTGCCAAGTCTAAAGTTATTAGGATGTTTAGTAGGGATATGGTTGGTAAAAAGTGGAATCCATCGTGTGGGTGCTGATAAAAGCAAGGACTGGTAAAAGCAAGGGGAAATCCACAGGTAATCTGAATACTGCAGCAGGGTACAGTGGAATGAAGAAAACGGTGATCTTGAAGACCTTTTCTTTGCCTGCAGTAGGACTGAAAACCTCAGAGCTGCTATTTGTTCTTGTTTTTGTATGATCAACTAGTCACAGATGGCCTTGGTTGGGTAATGAACCTTTCCATCTCCCTGTTACTGCATGAGTGTTACCTGCAGCTCAGAGTCATTCCTAATCTCTCACTGGAAGGGGTTAGATCTTGTTGAGCATGTGGATGATTTAAGTCATTTTATACTCCCCTTTCCTCCTGGTAATCTTTTCATTTTGATGGAAAGACTTTTGTGAGTTGAGGAACTGGGAAAACCTGGTTTCTTGGGTCTTGGTGTTGATCTAAGCTCTAAGGAAAGACAAGCTCACAGCATGGCCTTTCCTCAGCAAATTCATTAATAGGGTCTCTCTCCTCTATTCAGCCACCTATTTTCCCCCAACCGGTTAAGTGAAAAATTCATAATATTGATGAGACTTGACTGAAATTGGCCCAAAGGTTCAAGTGTTAGTGCAGGGAAGAACGGGCATGAGAAGGGAGGATGGGTGTTTCTGTTGCTTTGCACATTCCCACATACACCCATGGAGCGTGTGGCTGTGTTACTCTTGTTTCCTTGGGAAACTAGACTATAAATTATGGCAAATAGGAAATAAAACCAATTCTGTTACTACATAGTACATTGTAAGGGAAAAACATTATCCACGTCTCTGGACTACTAGAGTGTTTGAAGCTGCGATAACCCAGTTGTTAGCAACCATAATTTAGATGTATTTTTTTTACATAAATATGACTTATTTGAAGTATGTTGAATTAGGAAACTCATGAATAAATATTTTGACATAATCAGAATTATATGGCTAGAAATTGACCTACTTTGCATGACAGATGCTTGAGAATCCCCCAGCTAATAGCATACTAACCTGGCATAGCAATGCCCTATCTTATAATACACTAAGCTGCATACAGACATTAAATTATTAGATTGTTGGTTTTTTTTCACGGAGATTAGACACAGTCAATTTTGTTTGTAAATGAATAAGTTATAGGCAAGTTATTGAGAAGGCATTGGGGTGCAGTCCAAAGGAGGATTCATGCATCATTTGATCAATGTTTTCAGCGCGGTCTCGCAAAATACTGTTAGAGGTAGAAATAGACAGAAAAGCTTGATGGTTCCAGCCACCAAATATTGGTGGAGTGTTACACCAAGTAAACAGGTCTTACACTCTTCAGAAGATAAGTACAACTGCGAGAGGAATAATAATGTTTTAAAAGTCTCTTAATATTTTAATGATACAAACAGAATCTATTTTTTTCCCCTGAGGCTGCTCTTTATGCTTGTGTTGATTTCAGCAGACTGATTTTTATCTGCATGTCCTTAAAGTTAATATAACAAGGATTTTATACAGATTAAGTCAATAAAGAACTCTGACCGAAGAATAAAACTTCTTCTTTTGAGTTCATACAAAATGTTTTTGGAAATTGTCTTTCTTTATTATTTTAACAAACACAGGTGATGAAACAGTTTAGGTGCACATTGCACAGAGTATAGTTTTCAGGCTTCATAAATTTTTGTTGTTCAGTTCTAGCACAAGAAATTGTACTACTTTTATTTGTGAAGTACCATTGCTTTTTATTTTTAATGGGAGAAAGGTAACTTTATCTTGGCTCAGTTTCAGTGAAGAAAACCCTCCTCTCTCTTATTTAATTCATGCAATGAAAAATAATACCATCTTCAATGTCATTAGCTCCTTTATTCGCTTCCCAGTTGTTTTCTCTGTTTTTAAAGAACTTCTGTAGATGAAGTCAACGTTGTTCACACTTTTTTCCCCAAGGTCTTCAGAGGAATGTGATTTTCCTCTCTCGTAATGAACTCTTGTTATCACAGAGGTAGTAGAAAAAGCATGTATAATCTTGGCAAATATGTTCTCTTTCAAGCCTTAAGCAGGAACAGACTGAGACACAGCTCCTACCCTCTATCTTGATTTACTCCAGCAGCTGAAAACTTCCTAGAACTAGGTTAAACTGTCCCTTTAACACTCATACTTCTCCCAAAAAGGATACAATTCGGTCAGCCTTGCAGTGTCCAGCTACCAGAGACGGCCTTGGGGGCTGTAAGCAGAGACACTTTCAGGTACTGCTCACTTCGGGACTGAGCTTCTCCTTTCAGGTAACGAAGGCATCATTTCTAAATAAGTCATGTTTGGAGGACACTGATTTGCAGTTGGGCAACTTGGGTTCTTTGGAAACTTCACCAAAGGGCAAGAGACAGAGGTTGTTATTTGGCTGGATTAGTTATAGTCACCCTTTTCAAGAGCTTCTGTCTGGCTTGCAGGGTTTGGAAGGAGGGTTGTTAGCGATTTCTTTCTGGTTGCACTATACTTTGCTGCTGTTCTTGAGGTGAATAGCTCTGAAATACTGGACTGGTCTGCAGGTGGCTCAGCAAATTTGTTCAAATTTGTAAAAATTTTGGTAGCACTAAGCTTTGGTTTTTTGTTCCGTTTCCCCTCACATACCAACAGGCTCTTCAGATTCAAACATTCTAGGTTAGCTTGGCGACCAGTTGGGTCCTTGTGCCCTTACAACTCAACCCATTTACCCAATGTCTTGAAAAAGTGCCCCAACTTTTCCCAGTTGAGTAATTTCCTTTCCTCTTACTTGAAGTAGAGTTATCTGGTGGGTTTTGTCGGTTTGGTTTTGTTGTATTTTATTACTTTTCTAACAATATTCTGTTTCATTCTTAGTTTCTTGAGTACCTGCCCAAATAATTTGGCTCTTTGATGCCTGATCAATGTAGTTCCAGAAACAGAAGAGTTATCCTGATGTGCTGATCCTCTGTCGCACTACACACACGAGAGATGCACAAACCCCAATTTCTTACCTCTGGAATTTGTTAAGGCACAGGGGTGTTTCACTTCTTATTAACGCTTTGCCCAAGGGTGATTGCCGGCAGTAGTCTTTTCATTTCTGCCTCCTGCTGCCACTTTGACAATAGGAATGGCAGCAGGAGGCAAAAATGAAAGGACCAGATTGAAAGAAGCACTTTGCCACTGTTGTAATTTTGAAATTGATGGCGTTTTTTAGCCCAAAGTCTTGGGAAAAAAGCTGCTTTCCTCTTTGCCTCCTATTGTTTTTCCAACAGGGAGAGACATTCTCTGATGTTGCAGAGGCAGTGGGAGGCCAAAATGAAAATAATTTTCTTCCTGAAACATTGGATAGCAAAATGTGAACAATTTCAGCAGGGAAATAGTGGTTTGGGGTTTTTTTTGACTGCCATGTGGTGAATACTGGTATTTCCATTTGTCCATGGAAAATAAATAGCAGCTGCTTTTCTTATTGAATTAACGTGATCATAGGATAATTTCTACAAATCTATTTACTGTGCGTTTTTAACAGATCATTTTCATTCTTCTCCTTTTTCTGCGTGAGAACAGGCTTTGTAAGGTGGGGACATAATTCCCTTCTGAGGCCATGTGCTGCTTCTAATGCCATGGCCTTGAAGCCAGCTTTTTAAGCCAGAAACTTAAGGGTCTGCACGTTCCAGAACTGCATTTTATACCAATATCATCAGAATGACTAATAAATTGAGACATAATCATTAGTGCCACTAATTCCATAGGAAGAAAGGTGCAGGGTGGTTCTGCAGCTGCACTATCGCATTGGTGACGTAGCTGCCATCACAGCATGGTGAGTGATGCAGCTTTTCTGCTGGAGTTTTTGCTCAATGGTATCGGGTGTTAAGTGAAGTGGGAGATGGGGTGGAGTGAGCTTCAGAGGAGGCCAAGTGGGAGAGCTTTTGTGCTTCATTTGAGACTGATGTTCACCTTCTCTACCCCAGAAGACCAAGTCCTATGATTTAGGTGAGACTTCATTTGCAACGGAGAACCAAACCAGTCAAGGAACAGAAGCACAACCACCAGACTCTGCAGTCTGCAGATGTTTACAGCCTGTTGTGATCTACTGCATCATTTTGTAACTGTTTTAATGAGTACTGGCATGAGTCTTCAATGAAATAAAGTTCTACATTGACAAAGAGGATAGCTGGAGGAGAAAGGTTGCCCTGGCACATGGCCATGATTTTATCCAGTGTGGTGCACAGTCCCATTTCTGTGTGTGCACGCAGCACCGATGCAGTAGACCACAGTGTTGACAAGAGAGGGTAAAGTGTAAATCAATGAATGGCTTTGTCCTCCTGCTTTAGCTGTTATGCGCTATTGCTCTTTTCTTTGGGGACTTTAGTGTGTGTAATTAGTTATCTTGGATGGAAAGATTTTTCTCTTATTGAACATGTGAGAAATTTGGAAATGTTAATCAGCAGAGCATAACCTTTTCTTAACTTGCTCTTTTTATAGTCGCGGAGAATTAACATTTATCTTAGGGCAGCACAAGAATTGGCATTTGTATGAAGTGAACTGATTCTCCACCCTTTCTCTTTCTTTATACATAACAAAACCTAAACTCTTTGATACACTCATGAACAGAATATATTTGTAGGCTTTGAAGTGTAAATTGTGAATTTGTGTGTCTCAACATGATATTGGGGCACCATGTGTAAGCACATGCATGTCTGTGTCCTGGATTAGTTAAAGTCTAATTAAAATTGTTCTTGAAAACTACATACTTAAAGCCAGATACAGGTAGACACACAAAAGCAGCTTGATTTTTTTTTTTTCATATGTTCTGAGCACTTTTAGTTCTTGCAGGATTAAAGAGTCAGGGGAATTCAGCAGCTCTGCAAATCTTGTTGCATGTTCACATACCAAAATGATTATTTAGATGCTCATCTGTAAATGATCAGTTTTCCTAGTGTTGGCTAGTTTTTCAGCTGCTTTAAGGTGCTTCTCAGTGCTGCGATGGAGCTTGGAAGGAAAGGCAATTCTAATTTACTTTCCTCTTCCCCAGCAAGTTCAGATTTGGTTGGGAAATGACACATTCTGGGGTAATTTAGCAGCGCCATTTGGACTGGCCTCTCCTTGCTACTTTGAAAGTCCTTTATGGAGATTCCTAGTAGTCAGTGGTATCTATTGGATGTCCCATTAGGGCTCTTTTGCTTGGGCATATTAGTACAGCTGTAACAGGTCCCTTGGTTTTCAAAGTGGCTGGGCTTTTACCATGCCCTGTCCAAATGCAGTGCATATATTAACACCAATTAAGGGTCACTGTAAAATCAATTACCTTTTCTCAGTTGATTTTGTCTCAGAAGCAACCAATTTCATATTGACATCCAGGCAAGCAGGTAAGGAATGAACTGGTTGATGGTCCTGTTTTCCCAAGGGCTTTATTTACTTGACATTTTGATGTCTGCATGACGTAAACATTTACCCCAGCTTTGAAACATTAAGTGAACAAAGTTTGCTAAACTATCTTCTGTCTTTTAAAGAGGAGAATCCACAGATACCTGGCCTCTCCCTTCCCCTCTAGTTGTCCAAAAACATCATTTTTATTCTTAATCTCTAACAGCAGAAAATGGACTACCAAGTTTTCCTTGCTTCACTTTTGGTCGTTCCCTGGGGCTTGCGGAACAAGGCTAGCACCCCAAAATGAAGTTTTATTGCGGTGTCGCATTTCAATTTAAGTCAGTGTAGAATTTAGGATTTTAGCTGCTTCTGCATCCAGCCTGTAACAGGCACCTTACAGAATGCCTTTCAAAGATTTATGGAGACTTGCATGGTACAGAGGCTGAAAGGAAGTTTAATTACATTCAGCTTTTGGTCATTTCTCTGTCTGAGGATGTGCCCATATAGTGTCATCTCAAAGACCATCGAAGAAAATAAAATTGATCAGTGAGCCTTGTGGCTAAAACTAAAATGAGTGCTTTGTCATCTGCCTGTGGAGCGTATGTGCTCAATCACTGCCATCTCCTGTGTGCTTGCCCTAGACTCTCCATCATTGAGATTTGTCCAAAATTTTAATCAAACATTATTTTATACTGAGGCCTTCTCTGTAAATGATTGAATTCTTCTCTTGACATACTCACACATACTTATTTGTACTATAAAGAAATAATTTAATCTAGTCCACGAAACCGTTTTGCTTTGGAGACAGTAAAAGGTACATCTTGTTTTGTATTAACTTGTGTAGAATACAAAGCGTTAAGATAAAAACTTGGCAAGTGCAATTGCTGTCACCTTGTGAATGACATCTCTGCTCATAAAGCTCTGCTCAAAGACAGCAAATAGTATGGGAACATCTTATTTACTTACATAGGAAACTTGGTTCTAAGAGTGGGGATGTGTAGGTGTCTTCGAGTACAGTAATTCACAGGCTAATAATGCCAGAAGCCATAAAATCTCTCAGTTGGAGGTTACTGTGAATAGCAGTGCTGAACAATCGGGAAGTACTGCTGAGATGATAGTCTGAATGATGATTGAGTTTTCCTGGAGAGCCCTTATCTGTGTTTAAAATTGTAGGTAATGTTTTTAAATTTAACGGTAATAGAAGTTCATTGAGCCTTTAGAGTGGTTCCTGTGTCCTTTCTTTAAATGGTTTATCATTTTCCGCAGAAATATTCTCAGTCTTTGCATTCAAGACAAATGTTTGCGTTGCTGTCAAAATGGGACATTTTACCTTTTTCTGAGCAGAAGGACCAAGAGGACCAAAGCACCAGCGGGACAGGATGGAGGTTTTCCCTCTAGTTCCTTGTACTAGGAGGCTCACGTGCTTCCTGATGGCACTCTTGGGCAAGGAGGAGGTTTGAAATAGAGTTTGCTGAGGTTTTATGTACTTGTACCTTGGCAATATCACTTTGTCAATACAGTAGACCCCAATAGGGTTCACTTGTTGACCCTACAGCAAGCTATCTGTAGCTGGGTAAGCTGGAAGCACTCCAGAACATGTGTTGCAGAGTTTTTAGGAGTTTCCCTATCAGTTGATGAAAGGAGAAGTTTGCATTCAAGTTGTACTCGTATACTGTAAACAAGGTTTTGTACAGGGTCCTATATAGAAAAGAGGTACTTACTCCCTATAAAATTTCAACATGCTTTTTAAGGTTGTAATCCACCCCCCAAAACCAGCTTGCATTTCACTACCTCAGTAGTTTTTTTCAGTTGCTAGGAGCTAGCCTTTATCAATGAAATAAAGTGTGAAATCCAAAGTACATCTTCGTGTAAAAGACAGCGGTGATTGATGTTGTGAGCAGATCTTGCTGCGAATGTACTCTGGTCACTTGAGATGAATTATAGATCCTGAAATTAAATGCTTAAGTAACTCTCATGTTAAAAAAAGTTAAAAATGGCTAGTTGCAAGAAACTCATTTGAAAAATATTTTTAGAGGAAGAGAACGCTAGTGATAACACTAGAAGTTAAATTGTGTGCACGTATACTGCTAGATATGATGTGTTCTCTTTTCTAAAATGTTAAGTTAAAAAAGGAAAACAATTTTATTTTTCTGTGTCAGATCTCTAGGTGCAGCACAATGGGGTTGGGCAGTCGTGCTCCCAAAGACAGTGACAAATACACGACCTGGCAACTTGAAGTTTTCTACCTCTAGCAGAAAAGTTCAAAAATTACACTAATGGATAGCAGGAGGATCTGAGAATTTGTGGGGGGTTTTTAGTTTTAAAATCCCAAATAAGCATGCTGCACTGAACTTTTTTATGCCTATGAAGAAAGAATTGTGTTTCCAAGGTGCTGCAGTCTTGGTATCAAGATCCATCCCTTTGTGCGATGGATAGATTTGAGCTCTGTGTATTGGACTTGTGGTTCTGTGAAGCCATTGAGAAAAATATGCCATCAAGGAGACTAATCTGTTTGAGATTTTCATGATTCCTTCATGAATTGCTCTTTAGTTGCTGCTGTACTGAAAGGTACATATAATTATGTATGTATTTTCTCTTTTACACCTGTTTACGTACTTTTTTTTTTTGAGGGAAATCTGTAGTTGATTAAAATTACTGTGGATTTTCTTCAGATAATTGATATGAAATGAAGCTGTGCACCATATGTGTATGCATATGTGCAGATACATAAACTTATGGATGCATATATATGTGGACATAGGGGCGTATATGTGCACAGCTAATGGGAAATATCCTTCACTTAGCAATTAATTTAGTAGTCTTCAGTGTGTGCAGCATCTTAGAGGTCATTCTGCACCGCAGTGTTTTGTATTTTCCACTGTGTTGGTGCTATAAAAATGCTAATTGTCCCCATGAAGATGTAGGCTGTTTATAAGTGCGTACGTGATTGTTTTTCAGCCCTGCGAGATATAAGGAGGTGTTATTTCGGGTTTATAATTTGAATGTGTGATGGATACAACTTTGACAGTTTATTAGTTAGAAAAGAAGGGAAAAAAAAGACAGTGGTGTGTCGTTCTTCAGCGAATTGATTGCCAGGAGCATGTTATTGACTTTGGTGATAATATCATTATATATTTTACAGTCGTAAAATCAAGAAATTCAGATTATGCCCTGAGGGCTTCACACATTTAAATAAAGGATATAGCCATTTCCAGGGCTATTGGTTTAGATTAGCGGGTGCTGTGAAGAATGCGTACTATGTTATAAGAACATACAGAAAAAGCAACAGTGTGCTTATTGCGGTGATGCTTTGGTTTATTTTCTTTTTCTATTTATGAAATACGCTCACTCACAGATCCCCTGGGAGAATGAACAGCGTTTGCTCTAAATGTTAGCATATTAATACAATGTTAGCTTGGTGCTCTGTTGGGCTAAGAGCCTAAATCAAGTGTAATCCTTGACTTGTACTAAGAGCGAGGATAAGTCTTCTTGAAACGCTCACCAAAATACACAGTGCCTGGGAAGAAAACCTTGAGTGAGCTGCAGTCTGTAAAGTTAAGAGCATTACGTGGAGCCAAATAACCTAATGCAAACACAGCTCTCCCTCTTGATGTCCGAGTCCGG
The DNA here is from genome assembly GCA_024606505.1 of Aquila spilogaster. Lineage (NCBI taxonomy): Eukaryota > Metazoa > Chordata > Aves > Accipitriformes > Accipitridae > Aquila > Aquila spilogaster. Next base: position 36,100 of record JANHGO010001022.1, read on the forward strand.
GTTGAATGGCAGCTGGTGTGCTGCTCTGATGGTAATGCCCGGGGAGCAACTCCCCGAGCAGCTCCAGTGACTGCTGCTGCTGGGTACGACCCGGGGAGCACTCGCCCCCGGCGCTCAACTTGGGCTGCTCTGACCTGCGTCTTCCATAATAGCTTATGTTCCTCTCGGACTGTTTACTAGTCACGTCTTGGGAATGAATGTCCTTGAGGTACTTGGGTTGAGTACTTGGGGTTTTGGGTTCAGGTCTGTCTTTAGCTTGCTTGAGGGAATCTTAGTTTAATTAAGGTATATTGCCTCGAATAAAAATGATTGACTGTGCTAAAAACCTTGTTTATTACTTCTAGGGTAGCTTTAGTGAGATGGATAAAGTACC
>JANHGO010001023.1:0-36466 GCA_024606505.1 Aquila spilogaster
CCCTTCCCCCTTCCTATCTAGTTTAAAGCTCTCTCTACCAGTCCTGCCAGCTCCTGGGCAAGTATCCGTTTCCCTTTATGTTTCCCTTATGATGTTCTAAATCACGATATTTAGAATTAAAAAGATTTGTACTGTCCAACCATTGGCTTAACCTTGAATTTTATTTCCAAATTAGCATTTATAGTTTTTGAGAAATCTTGTTTTGAGAGCCTGTGTTTAATTCGTTCTCTTTTTTTCCTGAACATTTTCAGAGCTGATAGAAGAAATCTGTTATAAAATTTGGATCTCAGTTCCCTAATCCCACCCCATTATCCAGTAGGCACTGAATTTCTAGAGTTAAGAAGAACGTTAATACAGCATTCAAACATCATTAATCACAAAGTGAGTCTGCCTAGTGAATGGATGTGAGACTGATTCATATGTCAAAGTGGTTTGTCATTTGTGGAGGAGATAGAGCAGAATCAGAAATGAGAATCTTTATTTTTAAGATTTAAAATTCCTAATAAATATAATTTTTGAGAGCTAATTTAAAATTAGGAATTTGATTTATGTCATAACTTTATAAAATTCCTTTTGTTTTTTAAAAGCAAGCAGCATTTAGGTGTTAACAAAATATACTAGGTGCAATTAGTCTATTTAAAGTGCTTACATTGTGTTGTCCATAAAAAAGAATGAACATCTCCAAGATTATCTTTAAAAATCTTTTGATTTACATCTTCTATTATTGTGATGAAGAGTGAGAGGGAACCTTGGTCCGCAAGTTTTCTGTGTGTCACATTCTCATATGCTTGGATTTTACAAAGAAAATTTTGAGGTTTCCTTTGCTGCAGATCTTAAGAGGTGACCTGCCATTCAGTCATGTCACTGACAACTACCAAGCTCTAAAATGGGAAGCTATTAACTTTGTTGCTGCTTTAACCCATGCTGCTTGCAATCTGATTTCTGCAGTTCTTAGTATCATAATCATATGCACTGCTTCTCAGACCAAAGATATTCTTGAACTGAGAAAGTATCACTTGTGATCTCTCTCATCAGTTAAAATTATGATGTCTCTGGAACTTGACATCCTGAAATCAATGTAGGCAAAGCTTAGAAATGACAAGAGCTTATGTGGCATCGAGAAGAACGTAATACACCAATTTGTTGAAAATATGCTCAGTATCACATTGTTCATTTGGGCTTAGCCAACAGTCAGTTCAATCTGTGAATCATGCTGGTTGTTACTCTAGAAGAACACATATTTCTTCCTGAATTTCTTTGCCAGCTGTGCAATTTCCATCAAAACACCTGAAGAGGAGATTAAAGTTTTCGTTTTTCCTTCCTCTACTTTTTGAGGGAGCAGAAATAAACATATATATGTAGCATTGGCAGCAAAACGTATGGAACAAATGCTAAATTAGGAATAACAAATTTCCAGGACTAGGTAATGTTCATCCAAGTGCAGTAAGACCACTCAGAAACAAAATAGTCCAGTTGGAGGCTATAATGTTGTGACCTTTTCCTCCTCTAGCCCCCAAGAACTGATTAATCTTAGATTCATAGAAGGCTTGGGGTTAGGAGAGACCTTAAGGGATCTTCTGGTTCAACCTGTGCTGTGGTCAGGGACATCTTTCACTAAATCAGGTTGCCCGAAGCCTCACCCAGCCTGACTTTGAATGCTTCTGTGGATGGGACATTTACAATATGATGGCTATTTTCGAAAATGTCTTCAAAGTAGGTGTAGGCAGCTCATATCTATATCCGGTTTGTATCAAACTGATAGAAATAGCAATCAGGAACACAGCTGAGCTCATTTATTAATATAGAAAGGGAAAAGGAAAAGAAAGAAAAGATCCCATACCAAAATTAGATTAAATCCATTTGGGTAAATATATGTGAATGCAGAATTTTTTCTACATACATAGAAATGGATTCTAACCTGATATGAGGCAAGAGCAAGTCTTCTGGAGGTAGTAGGTCATTCCATTAAAGTGGCTTTTTGGGTGTCAGTGACAGCAATGAAAAAGTGGTGGTGCTTGAGAAGAGTAACTGAGATGAAGCATTAGCCTGACCCAGAATGGTTTTTTCCTACTTGCTAACATAGTACTTAGCATGACATTTTTAACAACTTTTGATGTTCTGAACAGGCTCCTTAGCATTTCAAATAGTAAGCCCTGAATTTTCTCCTGAATTTAGCAATATCATCTGCTGCCTGTTGTAGGTCTGTTTCTCTTCATCAAACCTTCCAGTATTCAACTAGAAACTTGAAAAGGATATGTAAAGACAGTAATCTTCAGACTGAAAATCTTGTTGACAATTATTTCCTTATTCTGAGCATTATATATCTTAATATTAATAAAATAAACTGGATCCAATATAAATTGGATTAATTTATATATTCTGCATTCTTTTTAGATTCAAAATATAAAAGTCTTGTGTCAGGAGAATATGAAAGTGCCTGTTCTTCCACTGCTGCTCTTATCAAAGCTATGGGCTTTTGTGGTGCAGTAAGGATTTTTAGCTGATATGCAATACTTCATGAAGTCTTCTTAAAACCTAATTCACTAATAAGCAATATTTTATTCCTAGAGAATCTTAGGGTGCTTTTGCACTCTCTTTTGTTAAACTTAATGGTACAGGTTTACCACATGCTGTCCTTTCTGTGTGTTAGTCCTTATATCTGTCATCTGAGCTTTTGCTTTGCCATTCCTAAATGATGCTAACAAGTGTTCCCTATCATTCACTATCAAGTTCTATTTTCTGTAATGTTCCAAAATTTCCTGTCTGACTCAAAACATCTGATTGGTAAACAACTACAGTGGCACAGCAGTGTTTGACACTTAAAATTGAATGAAAAGACTGAAGATTTTAGAGAAACGTAACTGTCTCGATAAAATGTACATTTGTACAATGAAAACACTACCAAAAAAAAAAAAAAAGCTAGAAAATCTGAATACTCATTCATGCTGTTTGTGGTAGAGATAAATTTTAATGCCTTCACACTCCAGAGCAGCAAAAAATCCATTAGCACGCAGATTCTCACAGTCATTGACTGTGTGGGAAGATACAGATGGTTTTTTTCTTCATTGCAACAATATCACTAACAGCAGGAGCCGAAACATACTATGTCATGTCAACCTGAAACAAATTAGGATTTAAGGATCTAATAAAGTTGGGATTGCTCAGTAGTGCAGTTTGCTAACAGAATGTCATTGTATAGAAATGGTATGTGTTCAGAGCTGGGTAGCTATGGCAGTTAAGACGTGCATTTCCCTCGTGAACTAAATGCCAGCAACAACCCCACTGCGGGTTTCAGTCTGTTGTGCTGATTCCAAATTTTTCTTGGTACTGGATTGTGAAAGAGCTGTATGGCCAAACAACTGAGCTTAAGTTCCACTAAGAAAAATACCTGGTAACCTATACAAAACTTAAGATATGCAGGTTGCTATGCTACTGTTTTAATTTAATTTTAGTTTGTAATCACAGCCACATGTGTACAGTTTGGGGAAAAAAATACAGATATGCTAATGATACCATTACTACCATGCTCCTGCTCTTTTTATTATTGAAATAAACCCTCATATGCATATGCGTGCTATATCAATGGCAGACAGTCATTATATATACTAATAGTACTATTTAATAAATACTGAAGAAGCAAGGGTAAAATTGACTGTCCTCAAATCATTTAATTGTTTTGTGAAGTGGGACATGCGGCTATTTGTTCTGGCTTATAAACTGCATTTTAGGATGCTTGTACACGAACACAGCTCTTCTGTGCATTGGTAGTTTGACCTCATTCCCATTTAAACTGCTTTGTTTAAAAACATAATGACTGTCGTGTGTATTAGTTGCTAGTTTTTTATTCAGTACAGAGAGCTACATATTCTTGAATTAGCTTCATAATATGAAAAGCATTAGAATGCATCATAGATGAACTAAACCAAATGTTTTTTACAACTACCTTTACAGTAAAACATAACAAATAAGTTGAATAGATCTTAGAAAAAAAAAATAGATCATTAGGATCCTGTAGAATGGTGCAAAAAGACAGCTTTTGGCTTTGTTCTTGTTTTGCTTAATGGCCAGTTTACAAGTTTGTGCTAGTTTAAACTAATTGATGGTAAAGCCGCTGATGCTGGATTTGTTTTCCTATTTCTGTTCCATTTTAGACATCATTTGGACATCATTATCTTCCACTATACTGGTATTTCCACAGTTGAGCACTATTAATTGCTGGTTTCGCTGTGCATGGAAAGTAAAAAAAAGAAAAGAATAAAGTATCTGTAACTTGTAAGGCTTTCTGTAAATGTATGTAAGATCAATAAACAAGGCTGTTTAAAGGAGAAAATTTCTACCTTCACTTCCTTTGCTGCTGTTTTCATTTGAGTAAAACTTCTATGTGGAAGTGAGTATTCCATTTAAAGAAACAAGAATAAGAAGTTACAGAGAGAGACACAAATCCTAGTGATTAACTGAAGGAAACTTCCTGCAGCACACGTTTTCCAGGCTGCCAGAACTTTTCAGTACACCCTAAGTATGTCTTCTGGTACCATTTTTTTGTGTCTTAGGGAGATGCTGGTACTGTCTTGGCATCCCCTGAAGGTACTGTTCTGAAACCAGAGTCGCAGTATTCTGGAGGTAGTGGTTGCCTGTCTCAGGAGATCTTGTGCTGTTAAGATCTGGTAATTCCCTACCCTGTGGGATTCAAAGGTCAGTGTGTTACCAATGCAAGCAGACAGTGACATAGGTTTTTGTTTTGTTTCGGTGGAGAGAGACTAGATGTTTCGTTTGTGTGTTTGTTTTCTGTTTCTACAGATACTCAATCAGTTTGCTCTGAATATGCCTTAAACCAAGTCTTTACTTAAAATCACAACATTATTTTTCTAGGTAGTCCTTTGACTGGGAAATTAATTGCACTTCTCACTGAGAACTGTAAGGTTTCTTAGACTGTGCCTGTCTCCATCAGTCAGTTCTGTGGTGGAGGCTAACTCTTTAGTTATCTCATCCAAGTTTCAGCAGTAGTCAGCATTAAAAAATCACACTGCGGTACAGTTCAGAACATCAAATAAGAATACTTGTCATTATTGCATTGTACTGTGTTTCCATTACAGCTGGAGGAGAGTTTTAATATTCATGGATTTTTAATATCTGGGATTTCATTACAAACATTAAAAACTCCTCAAATTTTTACAAGAGTCTTGAAAAACTGCAGGTGTTTGAGTAGAGAGAGAGATGATATTCTGCAACTGTGGCCTTACGCAGTGGTGGATGCCATATCAATTTTAATTTTTTTTTGAAGAGCAGTTTCACTTCCAAACCATTGTAGGAGTCCAGTCCCTACTCAGACTTTTTCTTTCTATTTTTCACCATCCTGCTCTCTTCCCAAAGTGGGCATTCTTCCTCCCTTTGCTGGTCAGCCACATGAACATTCCTGTCAATGCCTCTGTTCTCCCCAAGCTTCCAGAAGAGCAGGTATGGATATGGTGCAATCAGCCAGCCACTGAAGATCTACTTGGAGAAGTTACAGAAAACTTCCCTGTCAGAACCAAAGCCTGAAATGTCAGCTTCTTCTGTGATAGCATGTGTGTACAATCTTACTGTGCCAGTCTCTGTGGCACGAACAAGGTAAACTGAGATTGCTTACTGACGCCTGAAAGAGCTGTAATAACCCACCCTTGATCAGGCCCATCAGATCAAAAGCATTGCAAGGGTCCTTAAAGAAGGTGCTACAATGCCAGTTATTTTCCTTATGACAGCTGGCCAGTCAATGAAAAGCAAGAAAATCATCTTCCTTTCCCATCTACATCTAGAGAAATAGTAGAAGAGACTTCTCACCGTATTCCCTATCGAATTGAATTGACATCAGTCTTTTTAGTTTGACTTAACAGTACACTCTACTCCATAAAAGGACAAAGTGCATGTATTTCAGTAATGAGGAAAATTGGTTTACATCTTCCTGGAGTTAGTAAACTGGAAGTGTAATCTGAGAGCAGAGAAGTGAATGCATCATAGGAGCTGCACACTCACATTTTGATGTGATTTCAGCACTTTGGTGCTGGAAGAAAGTTATTGTGGTTTAGGTGTTAAGAAGTTTGAAAGAAGTATCCTTTTTTGAATTCTGTTTTTTTTCTGAGCAGTTCTCTTGTTTTCTGGTGACAACATTAAAACTATATGAGTAAATGAACTCTTCTCACTTGTATGACGTGAGGTTGGCCAATACTGCTTGAGCTGCATCAGCAGCTACTTCACATTGCAGGCATGATCTTGGTCCTCTCCATACATGTTTTACTGCAGTCACCACATCTCTTAAGTGCTGGAACAGCCCTGATCTGGTCACAGTCTGGGAAAGCAAAAGTAGGTTTCCCTCCAGAGAAATGTTCACCTCTGAGACAGGCTTCTGCCTGACTTCTCATTATCCCTAGGATTGACATGTCATGAAGTAGTCATAGAGAGTCATGTAGCTGACTGCTATGTCCTCAGTGTTCAGGTGGGACTCTGGACTGTTGAGGTTATGCTGAATCATTGCAGTAAATTGTGCCATAGCACTTTGATTTAGAACTTTAGTGTTGGGAACTGCCTGCAATTAATCCTGTCATGGGAATTTAGCTGCCCAGTGATGAAATGGGCAGTGGGTATGTTTTGATGGTGTAGGGCTCATAACTTTACCTCACAGGCAGTTTTTCCTTAGAGCCCTTACTCTGTGTAAAAGGCAATGTAATGGTAGGCATGTGGTATGTTAATAAAACGTTTTAAAACAGGGAAATATACTACTTATGAATACTCATACTGTGCACACATCAGTACGTGTTAAGTGATGACCTGCTGGAGCTCTGCAGAGGAGGACCTGAGTATCCTGGTAGACAACAGTTTGGCTGTGAACCAGCAGTGTGCCCTGGTGGCCAAGAAGGGCATTGTGATCCTGGGGTGCATAAAAAGGAGCATGGCCAGCAGGATGTGGGAGGTCATCCTCCCCCTCTACTCTGCCTTGGTGAGGCCACTTTTAGAATACTGTGTCCAGTTCTGGGCTCCCCAGTTCAAAAAAGGCAGGGATCTCCTAGAAGGAATCCAGCGGAGGGCTACACAGGTGATAAAGGGCTTGCAGCATCTCCTGTACGTGGAAAAGGCTGAAACGTGGGACTGTTCAGTCTGGAGAAAAGAAGACTGAGAGGGGATCGCATCACTGTTTATAAATACTTAAAGTGCAGGAGTCAAGTGGATGGGATCAGGCTCTTTTTGGTAGCAAGCAATGATAGAACAGAGGAAAATGGGCAGGAGCTTTCCATACAAACACAAGGAAGAAATTCTTTACTGTGAGAGTGAAAGAGCACTGGAACAGGTTGCCCAGAGAGGTTGTGGGGTCTTCTTCTCTGGAGTTATTCATGACCCTTCTGAACCTATTGTAGGGAGCCTGCTTTAGCAGGCGTTTGAACTCAGGGATCTCTAGAGATCCCTTCCAACTCCTACAGTTCTGTGATTTTGTGCATTTCACAATCAACCAAAGATAGTCTTGAGGCAGATGCAGCAAGTTTAACGTGGTAATAAATGCATTTCTAATTGTTACCTTTGAGAACTGTTAATGCACTGAGAACATAAAGAATGGCTTGATTTGTTCAGCTGCCTGTTTTCTAGTTTTTATTTGATTTCTAACACTCTTCTCCAGGGTAACAGAAAAATACCTATGATTCTCTTGATTCTACATCATTTACGTTCTATTGTCCTCATCAAGCAGGCCCCTGAGAATCTGATGCTGTGCTGTGTATTGGTAGATATCCTTTATAAAAATACATATACTGGATGAAATTCAGTGTCAAACTCTTAAACATGCATTTCGATTAATAAAGTATACAGCAATGAATTTCAATTTTAAAAATGAACTGCTTGATCACTTGATTTTGCTATCACTTATGAAGGAATAAAGCATACCTTTTAAGTATGTGGCTTCAGTATTAAAATTAGTTTGAAAAACTAATTAATTCTGAGCAGTCATGTTGATAACGTAAGATTTTGACAGTTAAAGACCCTGTTTTGCTCAGAAAGAAATCAACTGCAAACCAAGGTAAGCAGCATTCTCTAGAAATGTAAGCTTTTTACTTCCTTATATTTCAAGGTAAAACTGATTTTAATGGAGGTGATGGGATTTGTATTTTGGTGTATACCAATCGGTAAACAATAAGATGGTGATTATAAAGGCTGATAAATGATGGTGTATCTAGTGAGTGGTAGCAGATAAATACTCAACTGTACAGTTCGCACATCCCAGACTCATTCAACATGTAAGATAAAACTGCCACAGAGCGTATATAAAGTAAAAACTATTTTCAGTAAGGTAAGTAATTTTACATTAAAAACCAGGAGCAATTCTAACATGCTCAAACAGTCATTAAACTTCCCCAAGCATTCAGCTGTGAGAGGCATTCATGTATTTTATTGACAACTTGGTGAAAGAGCAGGTAAAATGCTGACTTAAGATGTCATTTGGTTAAGTTCTATCCTCAGCGAGTACTGGTGATCAACCTCCCTTGTGACTACGTACACTAGGATTGTTTTTAATAAGATGACGAAATGTTAGGTTTTTTGGTTTGTTTTCTAAAGCATCTCTCTCCCACTCTTTATATGTATTGTGAGTAAGATCTCCAGTCGGTGCCAGTTCTCAGTATTGGGATAGGAGGAATCTATTTTAATGAAATCCATTTTTTTAGGGCAAGAGGTAATCACCCTGCAACTTAAATGAAAAACAGAACCTCTTCACGTATTTGAAACAAATTGCTTTTTACTAAACCGCTCTAATTTTCTTTTAGCACAGGGCTTGTTTAACAAATGGTAGTCAATAATCTGCCTACTGTCTGTTTTTTATGTCTTGGATTTTCACCTTCTTTGAAATCATCCAAGTTTTAGTGTCTTTTCTGCACCCCTTTGGCAGCACCATGTCATAATATTTTGCCTGAGAGTTTAGTGGTTTTTACAGAAGGCTCTCAAGGCCTTTCAGAAGGACCTTTTTATAGGTAGGAGAACAGATGTATAGAGAGATGAAATGACATGGAAAAGATAACAATACAGTTATGCCTCCTGTTTCCTTGTCTCTTGCTGTGCTTACTCTGCATGATCTCTGCCTGACCTACAGGGTTTTTTCTTAGTTTAATTCATTGAGTTTGTGGCTGTGAGTATATTGCTTTGCTTTTATCTCATGTCTTCAAGCCATAACTCTTTATCTTATGACTCAAAGCTGCAGGATTGAAGGGTGAAACTGAATTTCTTTCTTCTGATCTTAGGGCTCTGATGCTCTGAGAAGAGAAGGCAAAGAAAATTTGACAGAGCTAAATAACTGACAAAGAGAAAATACAGAACAAACAGAAGACCACGATTTTAAAAGTGGCGATTAATTATAGGTGAAGTAATTTGAGGTGCGTGATTTGACAGAGGTGACTTACCTACAGCCAGGTATCTTAAGCATGATAGCCACAGCTATTAGGACAGCTTCAGTTTTTCTTGTGCTTTAGAAACATCTTGAACTGGATGTGTATGTATAGTCTGGAGGCAGCAGTTGATGCATCATTTGTACGTCAGAACAAAAATAAAAATGGTTTTATAAACTCATCTTAAATTGTAATCAAGCAGGCTCTGCATAGTTGTGTTTGTAAGAAAGCAGTGTGCTGAAATAGGTATTGCTGATGTGTTTTTCTTCAAGAACTGATTTCTTAGTTTCTGTTGCGCTAAATTTATGTTGAATTTTGAGAACATCTCCTGCCGTGTTACATTTCAGCAGCAGGATTCAATGACTGATTAGTATGCAGAGATCATTTTGGTCCTGGTTCTGCTTAGTAGCAGTAGCCTCAAAATAAAAAGTTAATTAGAACGAGGATGTTATTAAAAGGGCCTTTGCGATTTAAAAGCTGAAGCCTACATTTTCAGGAACGTCTCAGGCATTTTGGAAATCTAGTTAAATTAAAATCCTCTATGAGGATTTTGCCTTTAAATCACCTCAGTGATTTTGAAAATCTCAGTCAGTGCCTTTCATTGTCTCACGCAATCAGTGGTAATCCTCCACAGGTGAAATTGTCTTTATACTATTTGTAACTATGCTATTAGAAAAGTGCAAGGACACTGTCACTGACAGCACATATTTGGTCAAAATCCTTCTCAAAGCCCAAGAGCATATAGCAGCTCATTTTTAACCTCCAGTATTTAGAAAGAGATGAAGACAGAAGCAAGTACTTTTTGCATTCCGGTTAACTGTGAGGAGGTGTTTTGTGTGTGTTACAATAGAGGTTACATTTCATAGCCCAGAAGCATAAATCTGATATGCATTGACGTCCAATATGCCACAGGCATCAGCAGGACGAGAACAAGGTGCTTCAGAGGGTCACTAGGCCTTTCTTCCAAAAAGTCTTGTTTGTGTCAAGCACTGTAGTACTTAGATATTATTGACTATGTACTACTCATTGGCCTGTCAAAAATTAGTTTGGTATTTTCAGCCCAAGCACCAGGGAATGAAGTGCCCCTAAGAGGCCCAGGTGCTACCAGCTGGCAGTCTGGTTATTAAATCCCCACCAGCAAACGAAGGTGACTGATGTGTCCTCGCTTACAGTGGCTCTGTTCAGTGGGAATTGACTGGCTGCTATTAAATTGATGTAAGAGACAGTGCTCATTTGCTTTCATAGAGCCACTCATGGAAGCAGCATCAAGGAAGCTCATACATGGAATGGAATAATAAGTGACCTGCTGGCAACCCTCGGTGAGAGGGATGGGATGAGGGCAGGGCTGACAAGGCAGGCAGGATGTGCACCACTTCTAGCAAGGACATCGCAAGTCCTTGAGTGTTGTGCTTATCTTCTCTAAAAGCAGCTTTAGATGCTTGTTATAGTGCAGATAGTATTTAATTCATCTTCTGTTTTACATGTGCTATCTTGTATGATATAATAGGTGTTTAATGCAGCTATGTCTGTCTCCCTTCTTCTAGCTGTCTAGAATATCCTTGGTATTTAAGATCAACCCTTATGTCAGCTTCTTTAATAAAGAATGTGCTGTGGAAATTATGCTAATTAAGCTGGAGTGTAATTATGGGCTAGAAAGATTATTTCACAGTCAGAATTGAATTGTTGTAGATAAATGTGCATTAACTTAATAGTATGCAGCTAATTAGTTTTGCTATTTACTCTTAGAAGTTAAAAAAAAAAGATGTAATCAGTTACACAAAAGCTTCAGAAATGAATATATTGCAGAGCCAGTGGAAAACATACTTGTGATATCTTTTTAATTATTGTTTTGCTGGAATTTTTCTCAGTTTTCCTATTCTGAAATTACAGTGGACACAAGTAACCAATTAACACGCTTAGCTTTATTTCTTTCAAAAATATATACCCTACAAGTAAAATATATCATTTCCAGTTCAATATGAAAAGGATTATGACATTGTGGTCTCTTGTGCTCTCCACGGAAGGTAAAATATTTTAGATCTCATTATGTAGCAAGTGAAGATGGAGAGATGGAACATATGTTTGTATGTTCCTCAGCAAGCTGAAATTTGTGCTTGATATGCTTTGAAGGATTAAGCACTTAAATACTAGAGATATATATACACTAAATACCACCTCTAATATTGCAGGTGCAGAGTTGTGGTAAAGTTCTGAAAAGCGAAGATGCTCAACTGCTTTATTTTCTGAGTCCAATCTGGACCCTGTCTGAAGGCTGAAAGCTTCCCGCAGTTATGCAACACATAATTTTGTATATTCCATAAATTGCCGTATTTGCTGTGTATCTCAGATATCCATGAGTGTGAAAAGAAGGCTGCAGGATATTCTCCTTAATGTAAATTAGTATCAGCTCCTGAGAATGTCTGATATAGTCATTTCATTTGTGTATGTAAAATCATATGTAGAAATTCTTCAAATTCCACCTGCAAGCAGATTTCTTAAATGGACTTCTGAGTCAAAAAGGCTCCATTAATGTGGTGTAGTAAATTAAAGCAGTGGTTAAAATCACAGTGGCGCAATCACAAACTGGAGCCTGGTGTGCTCTGAACTTCATCCCTGGTGTAGTCTGCAGCAGTTTGCAGTGATCACCTTTCTTTATGCTCAGACAAAACTGTTATGAAACAGAGAAAAACATTGCAGTAGCTTATATAGTGACTTCGCCACTAGTAAATAAATAATATCAGTTGCGATATCCTCTATAATAGATCAGTTCCACTGCTTTTCCACACTGAGTTTTAATGAAACTGAGTTTCAGTTTCATTTTTATCAATTTATATCAGGAGCGTGAGGTCTCAAGTGAATTTGTATTTGCCATTAGATGAAAACTTTTGCATTGACCTGGACCTATAAAACCTCAGACTTTTCCCTCTCAGCCTCCTTCTGTGCAGTCTACACAGATGAAAATCTGTAAACATCATTATTTCTAAACTTGATATTTAAATTTGCATCTTTTTATTTTTCAGAGTCATACACCTCTGTCCTAAGATGACCAAAATTAAGCTTCAGGAAGAAGCACTTTGTCATCAGCCTTTTTTTTTTCTCCCTGGTGTGATTGCTTATGTTTTTTCTTTAATGTATTGAACCTTTCTTATTCAACCTCATCAATATCCTCCACTGGATTTTCTCTTTCTCAATTTGCTCTTTTTTTTTTCATTTCTTCCTTCCCTCTTGCCGCCTGGCAAGATGTGTCCTCATCTCAGATGCTTTACATCATGGAAGGGAAGGGAAAGGGAAAGGGAGAGAAAGAGAAGGGAAAGGGGAAGCCTGTACTTCTTGCAGCTGGCATAATATATGGTGGGATTTCACACACCAGCGAAGTTTTTCAGTTAGTTAAAGTCAAGGGCAATTGAATGCAGTGTATCAGATGAAAAATCCCACCCACTCTATGCTGCATGGAAATAAGTACTGTGCAACTAACATGATCTCATCATTTTTTGTAGGTAGTTGCACTTCCACAGGCTGAGGAAAAACTTTCAATAGATTGATGCATGTATTTTCCCTTAACAAATTCTCCTTCAAGAATCTCTTCAAGATATTGATTCTGATTTATAAATGACAGATTCTTGGCAGTATTTCTCCCATTTGTTGATAAGGGCGATTGCCCTGATTCAGTAGTGTGATTATTTTGTGGAGTGAGTTTATTAGTGTTTCACAGCTCAGCTGGAAACATTTCTGCAGAACAGCCTGCAGTCTTCTTTCTCTTATAAAGGATGGAAAAGTCATGTCCAAGTTGCAGCATGGTAGGGTGGCAACTGAAAGAGGAGCTGGCAAAAGGTGTTTTTCTGTGAGTTGCATTTTACTGAAATGAAACTAACAGATACATGTATGAACTGTGTATTTTAGGTTTACTTAAAATACACAGCCTCCTTCTGCAATAAACTCAGTATCACCCATGTAAAATCACTTTTCTCTGATTTGGGTTTTGCACATTTTTTTTTTAGATAAGATTGGTTCAAGTCTGATTTTGTTACCAACACAACAGTTCAGGGTAGTGGGATTCCCTGGTCTTTCAGAGCACTGGTAGTCCTGTTAGTTTTGTTTGTCCGCTAATTAGCTTGTCATTCTTTTGCTAGATTTGTAATATTGTAGAGAGTCTCTGGATTATGCTGGGACCAAACAGAGACCAAAAATGTTATCATGCTATATTGTACCCACCTAGAAATTACCCTTTCTCCTTCTACTTTCCCCTGCAAGTGCAACCTTGTTTTCTGATTTGGTAATCTAAAAAAGGAGAAACATACTACATATATTAGACATGATGGGAACAGCTTGTTAGAAGAGGGAAAGAAAATACCTCTTCTGAATGGGTATGTGTGACAATTCCTTTTTCATGTATAAACCTGAGCTGTTAATAAAGTCAGTGAAGCCTGAGATTGATTAAAATCAAAATTTTCCTATGTGAGGCTGTCTTTAGCTTGAGCAATGTATGGTGCATCATGACGGCCACATAGAAATTAGCTTTGATGGCCCAGAAGGTGTCTTCTTGTTCTGTGCTCCCTTGGAACACTGTCTAGATCCTTTACAATTCTGTTACTGAGAAGCTTTTGCAGTCAGCTCACAGTGAGTCAGCGTATTCAGTTCAGAGAGCTGAAAACGTGCTGAGGATTTCACAGTTGCTCTTCTAACTTCTGCCACTTTTTTTAGTTTTATCTTGTGAGAGAGCCTTGTAAGTGCCATCACTGCTTACCCATGTGTGACATGAAGGTGATGATATCTACGTACTGCATTAGGAGAAGTCTCAAGAATTTCTACAGTGTTTTATGTGTAAAATAGATGAAAGATGTATGATGGGAGAAACAGCAATAGCATTTGATTGGCAGTACTCACTAATCGTTGGATATTTTTCCTTCCATCCAACTGCTTCACATCTGAGCAGTTTTTTTAACAATTTGACTCTTCTGTTATTGATCCCATGAACTCTCTAGAACTTGACTGCCAAGAGTATGCATTATCACGCTGTTTTAGTGGTTTTATGTTGAGAGATTCATCTTGCTAGTATGCAGGGGACCATTCTTTTTGTGCTTAATGAAAGCTGAAATAAAGCAGCAAAGAAAAAACATTAGTCTGTATTTCCCTTTGACAGGGAGATCAAATTCAAGTGCATTTGCTGTGTTGCACACCTTTCAAATTTAATGAACAAAAATAGTTTCTTCAGAAATATTGCTCAGGAGTGTAGTTGTGCAAAAGACGATGAGAATAGTTTTGTTTCTTTCTAAATCATTTAGTATAAATTCATGTAGCTTTTCCTCTTGGCTTTCCTCACTCTTAGAGTGTTTGAGGGCAAATCAATTTGAGACTTATCAACTTGCATGATATTTTGAATTACCTTCAAAATGTATTATTTAATACTCATTGTTTAAGCATCAAAATAATGTCTACTTTGAAGAGTTCACTGTGCTCAGAAAGGCGGGGAGTGCTGCAAAGTGTTGGATGCATAAGAGGGATGCTTGAGCTTGCATGTGCAGAGATAATGTGGGAGCTGCTGCTGCATGGTAACCAAGTGAACTGATAATGCACTCAAGAAAGGAGAAAACAGAAGAGTTTAGGATTAATACTTTGTAAAACTTCAGGTGGACACCCTTTCCCCTCACCCACAGTACAAATTATTCCTGAAGCTTGTGCAGAACTGTACATGCACCGTTGACATTTCCTTCTTGGTATCTGCACACATATAAAGTACCTGGTTTCTGGCTGTTGCACTCCCCACTTTCTTGTGTTGAGCTGCAGGCTGCATGACTGGCAACCTTCCCAAGCTTTGTATTTGCAGAAAGGTGGAAAACATCCAATTTGCTTGGTTCTTAGTTTCCCTAAACCTTACAAAAGTGTAACTTTCAGTCACACTGAGTGGAAAGTTTTGGAGAGGAGCTGCTGGGACCAGAAATCTTCATTGGGCAAAGGGGAGGAAAGACCCAGGTGTTGTCTTGTCAGTTGAGCAGCACAGTTATTCACGCCTTCCTCCACTTCCCAGGGGGGAAGGGAATCTGGGAAAAAGAGTAGAACTCATGGATTGAGATAAAACTATTTATTAAGACAGAGAAATAGAAAAGGACAATAGCTATTACAACATACATGTATATAACAAGTGGTGCACAAGCAATTGTTCACCATTCCCTGGCTGATGCCAAGCTAGCCCTCTAAGCAGTGGAAGTGAGCAAGATGAACTCCCACCCCCTTCAAAACTCCTTCCACATGATGTCGTATGGTGTGGAATATCCCTTTGGCTGGTTTTAGTCAGCTGTCCTAATTCTGTTCCCTACCAGCTCCTTGGACCTTTCACTGCAGATGGCGTTGGTTCTGTACAACAGTGTTTAGCAGCAACTGGAAACATTGGTGTGTTATCAGCATTCTTTCTCACCTAGAACCAAAACATAGCATCGTACCAGATGCTCTGAAGAAGATAATTCCGTCCCAGCTGAAGTTAAGACAAACTGTTGGAGTGGCTATTTCAAGAAAAAAGTAGATGCCTGAGATTGTGAGGGAGTTCTGTGTGTGCCAGTTTTCTGTAATGCAGACAGGCGTGACGTGAATTGGTGCTGATGGGGCAATGGGGAGCTGTCCTGCTGCCTCTGTCCTGTAAATAGCTGCGGTGGTGAGGTGCCCTAATGTGTGCGGGTAGCTGGACAGCTGTCATCCTCCTCGCATGTCCCTAGGAAAATAAGGTGTTTAGAAAACATACATTTTCCATGTAATCAGGTAGAAGCAGGATTCCAAAAACTTTTTTCCTCTGTCATTGAAATGAAGGTTTAAGAAAGTCTGAATGTAAACACTAGTTCTAGAAAAAGACACGGTTTTGATTTATAAAATCTCAAAGGACACTGAGAATCTCTCACACCTCTGAGAAAGGCACCAAATCAGATGACTTTATCTTGTAAAACAGAGTCAAGGCTTGACATCTTTCGGCCTGCCTGCTGTTCCCATCTCTTGCCTGCAGTCCCACGTTCCTGATCTTTGAGAGGGGCATGCCCACAGCTGGAACATCAGTGCTGCTGCTGCACACAGTTTCAGTCTTGTGAAATCCTCCCTGTGAAGTGTGGGCTGCACAGAGACGAGTACATGTAAGGAGACCTCTCAGGGAAGGGTTAATGTGATGATGCAGTGCATTAAGGTACTGTGAAACCCATCTGTAGTAGGGGATCAGGAAAATGTTATGCATTGCAGATAGAAGGGGGATGAATTAGACATCTTGATAGCTTACCTAATTTGCATTGGGGAAGAGGTGAAAAAAGATTTTCAAGACTGTTTCAGTTCAACAGTCCCAAAAGAACAATGCAACTCCTTCTAAAAATAAAATAAGCAAACAGAAGAAAAACAATAAAGAAACAAACAAACAAAAAGGCAAAGTTAAAGATGTCTTAAAACGCTTAAGTCCCTAATTTTTCTCTGCTCTCCACTCCACAGTCTAGAGGAGAGAGAACTTTTTATCAGCTGCAGTGGAGTATGGCTACCTCCGGACATGGCCAACTTTTTTCTTGAAAGCTCCTTCACTGGTAGCGAGGGAATTAAATAAGTAAAGATCAGTATGTCGATAGTGTGAAAGGTAATTTCATAAAGATTCACAACTATATTTCAATTAAAAAGACATTTGTAAATGAAGTCAGAGTGACCTTGAACAGCTAAGACTCATGCCTCTGAATGTGATCACGCTGTATTGGAGGCAGTACCACAGAGCAGTATATAATACCGTGTTGGCAAGTGTCACTGGATAATCTCTACTCAACTATAGCATCTTATAAGTCTTTTATGAAGACAGAGCTCAAGGAATCTACAGGAGGATCAGCTCCAGACCACTTTGTTCTCATCTTACCTCCTCACAAGCTCACTTCTTATGTTTTTTAATTATAAATTTTAAATCACAGGTGGCATTGTAAAACAGAACAAGGATGGATGCCTTACTAAGTGTATATAAAGCATACTGAGGCAGAACTGCTTTTAGAAATGTGCAGTTGGGAACACTTGCCGTGGTACAAGTTGGGTTTAGTCCTTTGCCATATAGGAGACCTGATGTTTAGAAGTGAGCCCTGACACCTCAGCTCTGTAGTTTTGTTAACGACCTGGAACAGGTTGAGCATTTCTGTCACTGTTCTGCAGGAGTTCTCTGTGTCTGTCGTAGCACGTCTTTTTCGACACCTCATCTGCAGACACAAATAGGTTGTGACACCAGTCTGAAAATCACATTTGCGAGGAAGCTGGGTGAGCATTGCTACTTGATTTGTCCAGGTTTGGCCACGCAGAAGCATAAGACAAGGAAAATGCCAACACCTCATAGCAGTAACAGGAAGATTCTTTCTGCAGGTTTTCAACAAGATCACCACATGTTTGTGCAGCTGTTGTGCATTCAGCTGTGCCGAATTTGAAAGCTAGAGAATAAACTACATGCCTAAATAAAAATGAAGCATCTAAGGACCTGCAGTCAAACATTGACTGCTGGTGCATTTTACACTTAATATTTAAATGGCTTGTTGCCAGAATGCAAAATGTTTATTTTTATTTCAGTGAAATTGTTAGTCCGGTTAAGTGGCAAGGTGTGGCTAACACAACCTATATTAACGGGTTGCAGTATGCCTGAGTAGATCCAGCCTGTTACTCAAATGAAAATCAGTAGCTCTTGAGCCATGTGGATCTTTCTACTTCTTTCCCATTCAAGTGCTGGCAAGCTCTGAGATCAGCTTTTCCCAAATATAAAGTGGGACTCTGCAGTGAAATGCTTCCTCCTCTTTCTGTTTCAATTTGTACAATTCTTGCAGGTTTAGGGTTGTTTTTTGGCCTGCGAATTTACAGTTGTGCACATGCTAAAAATAAATAAGCAACCCAGCAATTAAGAGGTTATTGCAGTCATTTTTTAATGCTGCAAAGCCATTTGGCAAGCACACTGCTCTAACAACAGCAACTCTCCCAAGAGTGTTAAGAAATCTGTTAGCTGAAGAAACAAATGGTGAAATTTTGTGAGATTCAAAAACTCTGGGGCTGATGAAATGTTGAACGCTTGCTCAGATTGTATGGCATGGAATGTATTTGCTTCTGTCACATGAGGAACTGCAGTTATTCATCTATAACCTCAGCAGGTTGCTGTAGCAGAGCCATGATGCTCATATTAATATACAGAAGCCAGACTAGAATTTCTGTTTTGTTTTCCTGGTCTTGCTGCAGAGACAGACATGATGTACGCAGAATGCAGTTTGTAGGTAGGGATAAACAATAACTTAAATGTTTGGAGGTTTTTTGGAGCTTACATTTTTATTCACAGAAGATAGGTTGTGGTGCCTTTTCTCTGTCCTTACTTCTGGCGCTTACGCATTTAGTCTAGACTATGTCAGTTTCTTCAGTTCTAACTTTTCTAGTAGTCTTTGTTTGTTTTTTTTTCTTTTTGAAAGGCCAAACCAGCAGTACATTTAGCTCTCTGCTGATATGTGTTTATTGCTGCCTTAAGGGATTTAGACTTAAACCTGGCGTTATTGCATTCTGTGGATGTATGTTGTTCATATCAGCATGGGGCTGAAGATGAAGACGATCAGTGGCTTGTTGCACAGTCCTTTAGCCAAATTGGACTAGAAGTCAGAGAAGGCAGTGTGGATTTTGTGCATTTACTAAAGTGAGTGGAATGGAGATTGACATCTTTATATTCCTAAAATTGTGTGCTAAATCTCATCCAATTCTCATGTTGCATTTTCAAAAATACTAGTGGCAAATGCAGTAGTTCTGCCTCCTCTTAAAATTGCAGCAGATCATTCAGATCAGGCTTGCAACGTGCAGTAATAAACAACTGTGTACACTGATGTGCTTGGAGATGGAGAAGTATGCTTGAAAAAGGGAAAATATGACAAGGAAATAATTCAAATTACCGCTCTTGATAAATGAAGTATAGAATGTTCACTTTTTTTAGAATTAGAAGAGTTCAGCTGAAAGGGACCTACAAAGATCATTTTGTACAACTGCCTGAGCACTTCAGGGGTAATCAAAAGTTAAAGCACATTAATGAGAGCATTATTGAAATGCCTCTTGAAGCAAGTGTCATAGAACTCAACAGTTTGACCAACAGCCCAGGAACAGCAGAAAGAAAATGAGCAGCAGAAAGAAAATGAGGGAACAAGCTGTTCGATAGCTTCTTCATATCTATATCACATTGCTTTTTGGTGGGTTATCTTTAAATGTTTTTTTTCTTTTTTGTCAGTTAAGTTTAACATCTTGTCTGTACTCTTCTTAAATGTACTGAGATAAAATCCTTAGAGAGAGATTCCTGTAGCATTGCTATATTCCCTACAAAATACTTTTAATCAAAGTACATTTCTCCTCTTGAATAAAAGAGGTAGTTCTTTCTTTGATCTTCTTTTGACTCTTGATTAGTTATTTGTGTTTGATTCCATAAGATTCATGTAATTTGTTTTCTCCTAGTACTGCCAGAAACACATTCTCAGAGCTCTCCTTTCAGAGATGAGGCAAAAGAGATTTTCAGGCTTTGTTTATTGAAATTTTGCAGGAAAAAAAAAAAAAAAAAAAAAGAAGGAAACACAAAGGTATATCTCTGAAATGCAGCAAAAATCTTGTAGGCTGAGATTAGCAATGCTGCTTCATATGCTTCGTATATGGTAGCCTCTCCTTTACCAGTCTGTAAGCCCGTTTTACATATGTATGTGCTTATTAAGGCAGGCAGGTACATGAAGATAAGTCTGGTGTAAACATACAATTTCATAACGAATATGTTTACAAATTGTGCATTCTCTGTCTTTCGTAAGTGCTTGGTAGTAGTTAAGTCATTGTCAAACGTATGGTTCCTCATAGCAGGCATCTTCACATCACTGCCTTTGGGGAATGGTGCTGAGACTGGAATAGCACTGGATGTCAGTGCTTGCATATGCCAACTGCTTGATCAGATGCAAATATTCTGATCCAATAATGTAAATTAGAAATAAGAATCCAAGCTCTCGTCAAATTTACTGTGGCCAGTGGATAAATAGTATACGATGCCGTCACACCTGCTTCTCAAATTTTTTGTAAGGATTTTGACTGGCATCCTTAGTTAATAGCTGGAGAACTATGTTCTAGAACTCTGCTGGTTCTTTTTAAAATCACTGCTTATGTAGGTGTAACAGAGTTTTGGTGTTGCATTTCTGTGTGTAATCAGAATTTGTGGTAAAAGAAGAACAAAACTCTTGTAAAGTTCAAGAAAATAATTAGATGCTGTACATATCCTGTATTCAACATCACCTTTACATGAAACCATATAGCCAGTACAGTCAACTGTGTTACTGACAGTCTCTCCTAAATCTGCCTTTCCTTTTTCTTTCTGACACATACATGTGCTATGACGACAGGAGCAGGAATTGGTTTCAATGCAATACTTGGTGTCCTCATGCTGAAGTGGATTTCTTACGACTGTTGTTCATACTGCTCCATTTCAGAATCGATGTATCTCATGTCCAACTCCCAGTTGATTCTCTTCAGTTAACCCTGGATAAAATGTAGCCTATTATGATATTCTATATGTAACTTTCTCAGTGTTCCCTTTTGGTCCATCTTTTGACAGCAGTCTACTGCAGAACATGGATCATTTGTATTAGTCACCACTTCAAGCTAAAAACTTTCGAATGTTTCAAAATGGGATCAATCTTACATTCCTAGAGCACAGTTTCTGTCAGAGAAGGAAGGTGGAAGGAACACTGGCATGCTTTCATCGGTTCCCTCAAATGATGATACTTCCTAGAAATAATGAACTTCTGTGGTCTCTTGAACTGCCTGAAGTGCACTGCTAATGCTGCTTTCCAGCTGGAACTGTCGAGTTGTAACACAGCTGTAATTTTCTTGTGGAAAAGTCATGCCACCACCAGAAGCCTTTAGCTGTCCATAGCTGCATAGAGGTTGCATTCCCAGGGAAACGCAGGCAGCAACAGAAGATCTTCAACGTGTATGTTAGCTTACTGTTCATTTTTTGATCAGCTGCACAGATAATTCGATAGAATTCTCAAAAATTGCAGACCACACATCTCCTCAGATTTACTCCAACCTTCTGATGTGTTTCACCATCTGTGTGGATTTCCTCTCTCACCTTTTGTAAGCATGGGGAAGTTGGTAAATGACAAGTAGCTTCGTAGTGTTTCTTTAGGCTTCTCACTGCAGTTTCAAATTTTCTGTAATTCTGCTCTGATAATTTTACTAGGGGTTGGACTCTCATTTGTTGCCAATTAAACTAGTTTCCCTGTGGCACAGTATCAGATATTTCACAGAAATAGAGATGGGTCTGATTTTCATTTTCCTTTTCCCTTCTTTTAATCTGACTCTAATCAACAGATACTGACTCTGCCATTGCTTTTCACCGTAGCCAGTAAAGGATATTTTGCTGTTTAATTTTACCTACCTTCCTGTGGCACAACCTAGCTTATTCCAGCCCTTGACTTCTGCAGTCTACTTTCTTATCCCTAGCATTTTGTCTCCTACTTTTGTTCGGCTCTCAGTTTTAATGAGCATTTTTTTTTAACTTCTTTTCTGCTTTGTTCATTCTCTTTCCTATAACTGATAACATGATGGTATTCTGTGTTAAAAGTTTCTTTTCTGAATTAATTTTCCACTTAAGTCCAATGTGCACACAGACATTGCCAGCAAATCTTTATTCGTCACTTATTTGTCAGTTTGTCTTTTGGGAGATCAGAGGGAAAAAGTAGGCACAGCCTTGTTTTCATATGTACATAAATACCATGTAAAATCTGCAGGTTCGTTAGATCAACTAATGGGGCCTTTGGTTAAGGGACTTCTTCCTTTTGCCTTTCGTTACCTCTTCTGTCCTGGAATCCAGGACAGATCAACACAGAATCTGAGCTGCTTGTTATACTCTGTGGTGTGTTGTTGCACACAGTACTTTTGCATGTATTTGGTTGAGTAATACACCTGTTAAGAAGGAAAAGCATTCTTTTTGGAGACAATTTGTTGTTAGAAGTTCCAGCACTTTGAAGTACAGTTACTTAGTTTAAAACAACAGCTTTTGAATGTTCCCACTCCTTGTCTTGTCATACAAGCTGTTTTTGTCTGATACTTTGTATTCTCTCCAAAATACCAACACCCGCTCTTAAGGTCTAGGAATCTAAACAAGAATAAATTAGAAGATGAGCTGGAATAATGAATTTCTCATCAGGGTGGTTTGGTTTTGTTCATGCTTTATTTTTGTTTAAAAATGATTTCTGGATGATGTCTTTGGTTGAGAGCCATATATATAGACAAATGTGGTTGAAGAACTTGTTAACGTGTTACTGCCCAGGTATCATCCTAACTGTGAATAAAGTATCCATAAGAGGAAGCCAGCACTTCAAGTAACATTGTTTCTGTCACTCACTTCTGTCAGTTTATGATTTGTTTATGGATTTGTTCTACCCGTCGTTAAACAGAAATAAGTGTCTAACCAGAGAATCACTTATCCTGTAAATAGAGTTATGTTAAGCTAGTATGTGCAGAAGATGCCATAGCTAGTTGCATCATCTTCACCTGCAAGTTTAGATCTCATTAAGAGTTAGATATTATCTAGTACCAGTCAGTGCTCTGTAGGTGATGGAGTGGAGCCATCCAATGAAGTATTCGATGCTCAGCCTGTAAGCTGCTGGGCTGCCTGGTCCTTCCAAGCACCAGCTCAGTTTTTAAACCCATTTGGTGAAGGCAGCTCAAGTCTCATAGCATTGTGAGGCGATATTTCTGTAAGAAGTGGGACATTTTGTTCACCTCAAGGAGATACTCCTTTTTTTTTTTACATAAGTATTCTGTGCCATTTCTGTGAATTGTTTGTATATATTGTCTGTATATATATGTACAGATATGAATTGTTTAATCCATAGCTATTGTCCTTATCCTACTTTTTAGCTACTGAAGTTTCTGTGCTTCCCTGATACCTTTTACAGTGTTCTGCACTTCAAAAATATCAGTCCAGTGTCAAGATCTTTCTGAATCTATGCAAAAGGTCTCCTTTAGAAGTTTCCCAACAGTCTGTGTTGTCCAAGGGTTCACTGGAAATGCCAACACATAATGCACTACATTACACCTCTGTTGTTTTTTTTTTTTGTACTAAACACTTAATGTGAAATTTAATATTCATGTCTTGACATTAATTTTGTCGGAAAAAAAACAGCAGATAAAATTCTGTGTGTATTTTTCTACATCTGCTTATATTCTAGATCTTTTTATGAAGATATGAGTAATGATAACTCTCAGGCTGGCAAACATCCTGTGTGAGAAAAGAACAGGCAATACCTCTGTTTCATAGCAGTCCATTGTTATTGTAAAATGAGTCTTGTTTCAATGAAATGTCTCCGAGAGCTGTCGTATTTGAAGAGTGAGATGCCTGAGTTTACTTGAGACAGACTGTGAAGCTGCCTACTGTAAGCTTTATTCAAAGTGACTGCAGCAAAGAACCTTCAATCTTTTTCACAAGTTTATGGGACTCAACCCTTTCCCCTAATTTTATGTACCTATCCTCTACATACCTAAATGAGGTAAGTAATCTTCAAGGTGGCTCCACTGAACAGGAATAAACAAAGTGGGAATTCAGTGCTCCTTGCTCTGAGTTATCCCCCAGTGTGGATCTTGTGTGCCTCCCATGAAGATGGAAGGGATTCAGGTTCCCAGGAGCCCTATGTAGTGACCCCAGCTGAATGCTGAGGATGAAGTGGTGGCAAATCTCCCATTCCATCTTAGGCAAATGGGACCAGTGTGGCTAAGGCTTAAGAGCCATATTCCTGTATTTCCTTGTACTGTAGCACTAGATGGAAGATGATGAAAAATATTCGTATAGCACAAAGGCATTGTGCCCAGGTGGCCAAGAAGACAAATGACATTCTGGCTTGTATCAGAAATAGAGTTGACAGCAGGGGCAGAGGCAGGGATGGAGGTGATCATCCCCCTGTACTCGCTCTGGTGAGGCTGCACCTTGAGCACTTTGTTCAGTTTTGGGCCCCTCACTACAAGAAAAACCTCAAGGCCCTGGAGAGTGTTCAGAGAAGGGCAGTGAATCTGGTGAGGGGTCTGGAGCACAGGCCTTATGAGGAACAGCTGAGGGAGCTGGGATTGTTCAGTCTGGAGAAAAGGAGGGTCAGGGGAGACCTTGTCGCTCTCTGCAACTCCCTTAAAAGGACACTGGCGAGGTAGACGTTGGCCTCTTATCCTGCATAACTAGCATTAGGGACAAGAGGGAATGGCCTCAAGTTGCGCCAAGGGAGATTCAGGTTGGATATTAGGAAAAATTTCTTCTCCATAAGAGTTATCAGGCACTGGAACAGGCTGCCCAGGGAGATGTCTGAGTCACTGTCCCTGGAGGTGTTCAAGAAACATTTGGATGTTGTACTGAGGGACATGGTTTAGTGGGAACTATTGGCAATAGGTGAATAGTTGGACTGGATGATCTTGGAGGTCTTTTCCAACCTTGGTGATTCTCTGATTCTGCAATTCTAGGGCACATAGGAATTCAACTATCTCACGTAGAGTGACTGCATGGGTTTTGGGACACAAAGCCAAAAAAAATGGCCACAGAGCCATTTTCATGACTGCTTTTACCCATAGACACAGAGGGGAAAAATGACCTGAAGTGACAGATTGATATTTCCAGTTCCTGAAACTGAAGAGTACCTGCTGGGGCTTGTTCACCACACTTGAACTTAGCTGTTTCATTTGACGCTAATGGTGTGTCATGCTTCATAGCATTAAAGGACAGTGTGAATGCTGAGTTGTTGTATTTGCCTATCATCTGCTTTAGACTGAGTATTACTAATGAAGATGTGAAAGTAATTGGATGCGTAACTGTGTACGATATATGGTATAATTGTAACATATGTGAAATTGTGTAATTGTATTATTATACAATGTATCATATAAATTCTGTAACATTAAGTTTGAACTATAACTGAAAACAATGTATCAAAAGACAAAATAGGTAATTACTAATTATATGAGATAGCAATTTTTATAAAATAAAGATTGCAGTAAATGAAAGACTTTCTGACAAAATTTCTTAGCAAACCATTCAGAATTATGATTCTAGTACTCTATATTTGAATTTTAATGGAGACTGTATGGTATAAGCATGGATCTTCTTTCTGTTCTTATATTACATTTTATGTAGCCTTTTTTATTTAAGGAACTGTAGCACATAGAGACAATTCTATAAAGTTATTTACTCCAGCTACAATTTATGTAACTTTTTCATACTAGTACTATTTAGAGCAGAAAATCCTGTCATATATGATTAAATGTGCACTTCAAAAATAGTGGAAAATATCTAAGTTTTACTTAGGTATATATTTTGTCTTAGTTGGCTGAACTGTTGCTACATGCATCCATCCACTAATAGCAGAGTTCTTGTTGAGTCTTTCTTATTTGTTTTCTCACAGAGAGTTTGGATGGCGAGATCCAGAGCTTCCAGAAGTTATACAGATGTTACAGCATCAGTTTCCCTCAGTACAGTCCAATGCTGCAGCCTACTTACAGCACCTCTGTTTTGGAGACAATAAAATAAAAGCAGAGGTAAGATTTATAATTACCTAATTTTCAATTGTGATATTGTCTGCAATTTCTTACCATAATTTTTTATACGTATTTTAAAAAGAGTTACAAGAGAAATCATGTATACGTCTGGACCAAACTTTTACTTAATTCATTACTGATATAGAAAGGAAGATTGCAGAGAATAGAGTTGTCACTCATTTGGGTGACTATTTTTTTGTTTGTTTTGAGTATTTTAATTGATTCTGTACCATTAAACACTGTATCAGTGGATGTTAGTGGTATAGTATTGATCCCACTGAAGTATTTCCATAGGATTTTCAGAGAGAAAAGTTTGGAGTCTAAATGTAGACACGGAAAATGAAAATTAAACAAAATTATTCCAAATCAAAGCCTGCTTTAATGTATAATTGTGGGATGAGAGATTAGCTTGAACTGTGATCATTGATCTATGATCTTGAAATTTAATGTAGATTGTACCTAGAATGCAGTTCAGAAAGGAACACAGACTTTGTTCAGTACCTGCAGTTGATACGTTTTTCTTGCTTGCTTGTTCCCTGTGGTCAATGGGACCAGTTCAGCTTTTGGCACAAGTTAAAACAGAAGGAAGGCAGCACTGAGGAATCTGACAAGCACACAGTAGTCAATTAAAATTGAATGTGTGAAGCTGTTACCAGCCCCAGCTGGCTCCCTGGCCCTCTCAGAGATACTGCTAATCAGGGATATGTGGTGTGCGCATAAATCTGTGCCTGTACTGGCATCCCTTAGCCTAGCATGTAAAGGTAAACTGAGATCAAGATCTGCTATTGCTTGTTTGTCTGAGCTGTGAAGTGATGCTGGCTTGCTTGCCTTCATTACCGTCTCACACAGCACACCCTAGCAGCTTTCCCTTCAGGGATTTTTCACATTGAGAAAATTCTCAAGTGAGTAGTTAAGCTTGCAGTCTGTTGGCATTGGCAGAGCTGCACTAGAGAGCTGCTCTGGGTGCATTCATCACCTCAAACATAATAATAAAAAATGTAGAAAAGAGAATTCTGTTACAAGTGTTGTTGAAAGTTTCAGCTGCACACTCTCCTCATGGCTTTTTCTCTCATCCTGACTTCACTGAGTAGTGTTTCAGTAAAATAATTGATCAGTCTGCGAGAAAAGTGGTTAAATATTCAGAACAGTTCGTTCATTGTGCAATCTGTGCTTGCTCCTGTTAGCCATAGATTGAGAGCCACTAGGTAGTTTCATATCTGGGGGAAGGACATAGTTTAATTTTTGTTGCTAACTGTTCAAGAAAACCTTTATAAGACTGGCTGTTGTTGATGTAGTGCATGCTATTAGGACATCTGCCTTTGTAAACTTCTGACTCACGAGCTGGGAGGGCAAAGTTATGGCAACATCAGGCAGTATAGCATAATTCAGCCCTCTGCAATGCTTCTCTGAAAAAGGACAGCAGATAAAATGAGGATTTCCCCCCTTTACTATTTCTTGCAGCTTTGATCCTCACACTATAATAGGTAAACTGTCTGTGGGAAAGAAGCCAAAATAAATATTTTTTCTCTTGAGAATATGCATTCAAACTTCTGTTAGTATAGATTTTTATAAGACAAAAATCAAGGTGTATTGTTGACTCTTCTAATGCTTTGTGAAGCTTCTAAAAGGAAGCTTGAAATGCTAGAAAACTATTCTATCTATCTGTCTATTTACCTGAAGTTTTTAAGCATAAGTACTTTTGTGTTTAGGCCACGATTCAACCAAGTACTTAAACAGTTTGTGTGTGTGTTCTTTGGGATAAGGAGCTACCCGAAGGGATCAGCTGTGTGCTCAGGATCTGCTTAGGTTCTCCACTGAGCAAGAATTTTTGAGGAGCCTTTTGTGTGAGGAGATCAAAATTCAGTCACTAAGGGGATGTTACATCAGATCTCAACCCCCAAATTGGCCAGATTCGTACTACTTTCCCCCAGCCAGAACTTGAGTGGTGCTGCTAAACTTCACTGGGACAAAGCATGGGCTGTCTGTTAAGGATACGTCTGAATTACAAGCTGAAGAAAGACATAAGTAATAGAAGCTGATATCAAAATACACCCTACTGTACTGTTTGTGTTGCAGTTGAGTGTTGTGGCCAGTTCTCCTCTGTCTGAAGCTGGCCACATTTCATACCTGATTCCTTTTGCAAGAAAGGAAGCATTTTTGTTATACTGCCCACAATCACAGGGAAACATGCCACTGGGATACAGCTGGGACACACAGGTGAAAAATGCCAATTCTTTTGAAACGCAGAAAACTGTGCTCTTTCACTGTAGACCAACATAGCAAAGAACTTAGACTAAAGAAAGAAAACTGCCTTGATGGCCTTTCAAACTCTGGAGAAAGGCCAAACATAGGAATGTGCACATTAAGAAAACTGCTGGTGTTTCGTACTCCTGACAAGCACCAAGGGAAAGCAAATTGTCCGAATCCAGTAGTTAAGTGTTAATGTATAACATGCCCTTGAATATCTCCACATGCACACACAGAACTGATAATATTATGCAACAATTTAGGTCATTCTAATGGTTGCATGGAACTTGAAATGTAATTCGGCTGTTAAAGTTTCAACTCTGGAAGTTAACTTAGAAAGAAAATAGTGTTATATACTTATCGCTAATGAGTATCAAGTTGCCACACTATAACAAATGGCTATTTTATCCTGGATTTCTGGAAATAACCAGTTTGAAATAAATTCACTATTCTTTTAAGCATGATTTATGATATATTGTCCACAGAAATGTGATTAATGATTTTCACTGGAACTCGACCATTCTTTTGTTCTTCCAGTTCTGGTTTCATTTGATAGACTTGTCCTACTCTTAGGAGACTTTACTGGGATTTGTTAATAAGTTTATTCCCATGTGCATGGTGGGACTGAGGCCTTTATATTCTCTTTGTATAGAACAGCATTGATTAATTCAGGCAAATAGAAAAGGAAGACAGCAACTATGCCTGTATGCACTTCTGAGATTCCTAACACCAATTAGGTTTTTCTCTTCTAAATATTTTATTTTCTGTTGCTGAAGTGTGGAAAACTACCCCTTCTTCTCTGTCCTTGACAACAGAGGAAGTGCAAATACTCAGTTGAAGTCAACTGCTGAAAAGAAATGCTTTAAAAAACTCCTTAAGTATGTCTAGGGAAAAGAGAGAGCTTTTATGCCTAATTATGATTGTGTTCCATTAGGTGTTTTTTCAAAATCGTGTGATCTCAGACTTTCTTCTGAATTTGGTGATGTCAATCTAATTGTAAATTTATTGCTGCATAAATATTAAAGCCTTGCTCATTCTTTTACGCAGCAGCTCTCTCTCAGAGCTATAAGATTTGCAAATGCCCTTCTCTATCTTAAAGACTGTTCAAACAAAGTTGACAACTGCTTATGTGAAGATACTCCAGTCTGGCTACAGAGGTGTCTGAAGTCATTCACTTATACCCAAGAGAACTTCTGGAGAGAATTAGATTTTTTATACTTCTGGTGGAATTTTCATTTTATCTTTGAATATGCTAGGACTACGTAAATGTAGTAAGTGGTGGCACTTGGTAAAGAGGGTGTTGTTGTTGCTTGAAGATGTTGCTGCAGAATTCTGCTCAAAACAGTTCAGTGTCAATCTTTATTGAAAAACACAGTTACAGCTGATGGCCGTACCTTTTTTTTTTCCTCAAATGCTGCTTCTGAATCTGCAGAAGTATTGCTGTCTGGAAGGCGATCACTGCAACTGTTGTCCTTAGCACTTCAAATGTTCTAATTGTATGCCCAGTGCTTGCTGCTTAAGTGGTACAACAGTCATTGAAGAACTTTGATTATTTGCACTATTGTCACGTAGTTTGATTTTTCTTCTCCTGTTGAGTGGCCACCAGTCCTAGTTGTAAATCTCATACAAGGAAAGGAGACATAGGAAGACAGAAGGCTAAAGATTGTGAATATTGTGAGGCAGCTCATTGCATATCATAATTATGTGGGCACAATTACGTAAGTCAGAATTTCAGAATACTTTAGGGATTTATTACATAAATTAGGCTTTCATTGATAGCAGTGAAGAAATGCAACTAGAAGACAGAAGGAAAGGAGGAAAGTGGTTTTGATCGGATATTTGAAGGCAACTGCAAAGTTGGTCGGGCAAAAGAGTACAGGAAGGGTCTTTCACATGGCATTTTCTCCTTAGGAGAGGGCTTTTACACCAACAATGGTGAGATTGTGTGCAGAGCCAGGGTAGCTAGCCCTGGATGCCAAAAAGGAACAAACATGGGATATAGGAAGAGGGAAGCATTTTAAAACAGTCAGCAGAGAACATTTCTTTAAAAGAGCACATTCTATTAAACACAGGATTCATTCTTCTACTGCAATTTTTCTTCCTGTAATGACAGCTTACTCCTTTGTATGAGGTCACCATATAAAAGGATTGATTTGTGCAGTTTCACACTCCAACATCATTTTGCTCTCATGGAAAATGGCAGCCTGCCATCAGCTGCAAAGGTGTAACAGGTCACTCAGGGTTTTTGGCACCAGTGACTCCTTTCTGCAAGCTAGGAAATTAATTTCAGCCATCAAAGCTACAGCACTTGTACGTTCTTATCTAAGGAAAATTGTGCAAAGATGCCAAGTAAAAGAACAGTAACTGCTGAACTGTCCTGCCCGAAGCCTTCCCTTGAATCCTTAATAAATCTTGCTGCGTTGGACAGTTTCCTCTTTATCTTGTATATTCACTTTGCGCCATATTAGAAGAAAAGCAGCAATCTAGCTGTTTCTGCATGGAGTTTGAAAACCGAGTGACTTAATGTTGTAAGTGTTCATTTTCCCTTTTGTTCAAAACCATGATTCATGTTCATTTTTTCATTAACTGAAAAATGTTTCTACATCTTCTGTGTTCTTTAGAATATGCCCAGAACCTTTTCAACAAGGCACCGCTGTTCTTTCATGTGTCATTCAGTTTGCATAAACTGTACAAAACTTGTAAATCCTCGTTATTTTGATATTAATGTTGCTGTTGATTATTGTTTGTGAGGGCTTGATAAATATATATTTTTCTTTCTCATTCTCTATATGATAACCCTGAATGCAAGATGAACATAAACAGTACAAGAAAAACTTATTCAGTATCTTGCAGGATATATTTTCTTATCTCCTGTATATCTGTGTAGTTCACCTCATCACAGTGCTGTAGTACCTTTGATATCACCCACAGTACCACCAGGTCCATGATTGTCAAGGATACCTACGTGCCTTTCTCTAGAAGGGCTTTGTCCCGGGTAATAGTGCATGCACAGTGATGGTGGGATGAACAAATTGTCCATGCAATGTGACTTTTGAACTTGCTAGCTAACACTGACAGAATTCTTCACTCCATATAGCATTTGAAGGATCTAGAAGAGATGTCTGAGGTACTCTTAATGTCCTTAAAGGATATCTTTAGTTTATTTCTATACTGTTCTGCAAAATTTCCTTCTGTTTTCTTAAGGAGTCCCAGGGAAAAAATAGTGTGTGTTTTTTTTCATACCCAATTTGCTTTTGCCTTCCA
This sequence comes from Aquila spilogaster, assembly GCA_024606505.1. Lineage (NCBI taxonomy): Eukaryota > Metazoa > Chordata > Aves > Accipitriformes > Accipitridae > Aquila > Aquila spilogaster. The sequence continues at coordinate 31,452 of JANHGO010001023.1, forward strand.
GTAATCCTCCTCTCCCTTTTTTCCCCTGTGATCTCTTCAGTTAAAGTCTGGAATTTGGCTTGTCCAGCGATTACACTGTCAGGTTTCCATTAGAGATGCTATGTAAACTCATTTAATCTCTGGATGGATGATGATGCAGACAAGGTGTTTAATTTAAATGAAAGAAGTACCTCATAGGCCATACTGAAAGGTAATGAAAAGTCACAAGAGAGGCTAAAACATTTTGCTGAGAGTGCATCTTAACTCAGACAATAATACTGCACTTTTAGAGAAAGCAGACTTCCCTGTTTGTTTCTAAACATTTTATTAGTACTTTGATAACCATAATTTTCATGTTAAAAATCTGTATGGGTAAAATCTCAGTTTGAGAAAAATTGCCTGAGTACTTTTTCAAGTTATTTACCATTTTTATGATGATTGTTTGTATCAAGGAGTGCTTGCCTACACATTGTTTTCAAAATGAGTGCTGATACATTCATACTTTTCATGGAGTCATAGAATGATAGGATGATTGTGCTGGAAGGGACCTTTAAGATCACCTAGTTCCAACCCCCCTGAGGAATGCCACTCATCACCGATATCCACTTCGACATTGAGCTGTTAACCACGACTCTGAGTGCAGCTATCCAGCCAATTCCTTATCCAGTGAGTGGTCCATCCATCACATCCATTTTTTTTCCAATTTGGTGACCAGGATGTCATGAGGGACAGTGTCAAACACTTTGCAGAAGTCCAGGTAGATTACCACACGCAATATGCTTTGCACCTAACTCCCCATCAGTCTGGGCAGTCATTTTCACCTGTGCAAGTAAATTTTCAAAAATGCCCTTCAAATACACTTCCTGGTTAGTTTTTACTGGTGTGTTTCTGTCGTCAAATAAAGAAACACATAGTGAAGCACTCAGAAACAATTGTTCTGTGAGTTTAAAAGTTTTCTTTATAATGCTTGATTGCTGATGATTTTTCAAGATAACTTCCTGGTTCTTCTTTACCTTTGGTCTGTTCTTTAGGAAGTTAATCAAAAGATCCTGTGAGATCTTGTGAAGTTTTGCAGTATAGTTTGCTTGGTTTGTTTGCTGGTTCTTTCCTTCGTTTGTTTTTAGAGTTAAAATATCCATATACAGAATGTTTGTTGTTTTTTTTAAAACTCTCCAAGTAATTTTGGAAATGACCTTCTTTGCCTCTGATTTGTCTTTAAGAAACTTTCTTGGTTTGCATTTTCCAAATAGATTTTTTCAACAAGACATTCCACCTCTGGAACCTTTTCATTCAGGGCTACAATTTTACACTGAAAGACAGCAAGGTGCCATGCCCACAAGCAACCATCAGCAGCACCACGGAGTCTCCTCTTCAGAGGTTTCAGCAGCTTTTAAATATACCCTTACGAGTATTTCTTCACTATATTCAAGATTTTTATTCTTTAGCATGAGGAACGCTTTTCTTTGGTATTGCCTTTTCAGTGCTTATGTATCTTTTTAACTTTATTTCTGCAGGAAGCCTTTGGCATGTGAAGGCTGTCTTTCAACTAACAGGAGCTATAGTACTTGCAGTGCTGCAGTACTTACATAGCATATTGCATATATCTTACATGAGCAGTAACTGCAAAGTGTGAAATAACTGACCTGTAATTATTAAATGAGTTTTGGTCAACCAGGGGAATAATAACAGCAAAAAGAAACTATGACGAGAAGTTAATTTGATCAATTTGAGTATCTGTTATTTTAGCTTTCACAAGCATACCAATGTCTCAGTTCTAGTCTATCCTTTTGTGTTGTGCTGCCACACAAAAATGGTCCTTCATAGCCAGAGGTGGAAGACAACAATGGATAAAATATGAGAGATGAGCAGATGCAGTAATGCATATATACCAGAGTATATCTGAAATAATTTGGTTTACAGTGAATGCACATAACTAAGGTTCATGCCTGAGATCCATTTTTAGCCCTGTATTACCATGAGCTCTTCTGTAAAATGAGGACGATAATTTTATTCTACTCTATTTCTTTTTATTATTATTATTCCCGAGGTGGTTTGTTGGCAGCAAACCATTGTGAAGGTTTTCCCACTTGGCTTTCCTTCTGGGTACTTCTGTGAATTACTCCAATGGTACCGAAATGCCACATCCTTCCATTTGGCATGGACACCTGTGAGAGCAGAGCTGTGCCCTGGCTGAGCAGGGACATGTGAGAGGCTTCTCCCACACCCTTGTCATAGGGCTCTGTGGTGCTTCTCTTATGGGGCTGCTTCAGGCATTGGAAAGTTGCCCAAGGGAGACAGCTCCTTTCCATTTTATTTATTCCAGCACTCAATGGCTTAAGATGTATTTCGCTGTCAAGGAAAGCAGGTGTAAATGGTCCTTTGCCCCAGGGAATAACAAGGATTTCTGTATTTCACACCTATCTATTGACACGTGTACAAGAGAATATAGTTTATAGCATTTTAGTGACTATAGCACTTGTTTGAGATTTCTACTGTCTGCTGTGTATTCTAGTTATTATTATCTCCCAATCCAAAGTGCAGTGCTGAGTTCGCCTGAGTTACTGAACGATATTTATCAGAATATATCAATCTTTTCTTCTTACTTATAAATTTGCTTTATTTTGCTTGTAAATTCCAGAAACACAGTTAACTCTAAAGCAGCAGGCCTTTTCACTTTTCATTTGTATAAAAGCATGAGCCCACCTTCTATGAGGAAATTAAATCTTAAGTGGATCATCTTATATTCAGAAGCATTTCTGAATGAATTTCTCCATTCCGTTTTACCAGTTAATTTATGCACTACCATTTTATGACATTCATCTCTTCTGACAGTAGAGTGCATGTCTTTGTTTTGTGCACTGTCTTTACATGTAATTAGACCAAACATTAATGAATGTCACTGAGTACTGCGCTGCATGTCCTCAATCTGTACTTTCTGCATCTCAGAAGGAGCAACACTGTACACTCCAGGATCCCTCAGTGGTCTTCTAACCTTGATTTTGTTGTCAGGAGACTCTCCCTGAATGATATTAACAATTGACTGTGTACCTCGTGTACTTCACTTGGTATGATTGGGAAAATATTACAGGTGTTGAATAAACAAGTTAATGGCAAGCCCTGCTGGAGTAACATCTGGTTAAAACAGGAACTGGAAGAGTCAGGATGTAGACCAAATGCTGCTCTGCAAAAATGATAACAGAGCAGTGAGTTCTGTCTTTGTTCTCCTCTGCACTGATAAGGACCTTGATTAACTCTTTGACTTTGTTGCATTTACATTTTGAAACTATTCCTTTTGCAAAATAGCCTCAACTGGGAATGAAACATCAATCCTGTGCAGTGACATGGTTTCAGAAGTAAATAAACAGACATGTATGATTTCATACATGTAACTGAAAATGTAGTTCTAGTTATTTTGTTCTGAGTTAATGCTAGGTAGGCAAAATTTAGATGTTTTGCATACTGCCTTCCTGTTGTTTTTAGTCATTTTGTACAATTACATCATTCTCTCTCGTGTCATAAAGTGGCTGAATCAAATGAATTTACCAAGTGACTGAAGATGTTGTTTTGCAAAATGGTGGGCTTAATATCAAGAACATGTCTCTGTATTTTTACTTCTCACACTGCTTTACACTGATCTCCTGTTCTTCCCCACACGCTGCCCCATTATTTCCTCTCCAGAGAACACTAGATGGACAAAGTTTTGCCCACTTTTCCCAGAAGTACATCTTCAAGGTATCTTTTCCTGTGATGCTCCTAAGTAGCCAACCACAACTATTTAGAGCCAAAGCAAGCCACAGTCAGTTTCTGAATTATCAACAACTTCATGTGGATAATGGCTGTTCATTGTTGTTGTCTGGAGTGTCCTGCTCTGCTGTTCATGCTAACAGCCAACTGTTAACAGGGGTGTGAGCATCTTTGTGATGCTGCTCTGGCCTTTCTTCTGCTGGCATTTAGGGGCCTGGTACCTTGTCTTCTTGTGTGCAGAAGGGAGTGAGGTCCTGAGCGAAACCTGCCTAGCCTTATGGTTTGTCTGGGGCGTGTAGCACTCACTTTGTCATTGTCTGCCTGGCAGGAGCCAAGCCTGGTTAAAGGTTTATGTCTTTTTCAGCACTGAGCAACCGCAGTTTGCTTCTGAATAAGCAACCATACGTAAGAGAATTTTAGGCAATAAATTCAATTAGCCAGAAAATTTAAATGTGAACATCTGGTGATAATGCTTTTCATGCCATTATGAGAAGAAAAAAACCTCAGTATTGTATACACAAGATGAATGCCTTCATGCTACTTCCTATGGCATGCAGCAGGTGCAGGAAGAACATTGCACTGTTTCATGAATCTCTCTCCAGTGGCCTGGGAAAAATGTCCTGGTTGCATTAAAACATTTGTAAAAGCTGCATCTTTTGTATTTGGAAATACTAGGCAGTAGGGAAGGAAAGGTAATACACGTTGAAAGAAAGTGTCTTTTGGCATAAGTAATATGTGTTCCCACAATTTGAATGGGCGCTGAATACATCTGCTGCTTTTCAAAGCAGTATGATGTTGTAGCGTGTGGTCTGATTTCTTTCTATACGTAGCTCTTCTGGAAATTGCTTTTATGATTTATGAGGCCAGTGTATGAATGGAGGAGATTACTTTCCTATTGTAGAGCATATTTTTTTATTACTGTTCTCATCATCCATCAAGCCAAGGTAAGACTATATATAGAAATAAAATAATGGAGATCAATATCAATATATGTAATTTGATGCTTTCTCAAGATACCTGTAGTAAAAAGGTTGGGAGCAAAACAATTTCAATAGTGCGAATGGTAGTCCCGATAGAAAAGCTACACTAAATGAAACATCTAATGTAGAGGCCATCAGATGATCATCAAAATGTATTTAGAGAGATGGGTGTTACCTAGCTACCTAGCTAGAGGGGTACCAGGGTCATGAGATGTTTTGTCTTTGGGAAAGCACAGATCCCCAGTGCTGTTGTGCCTGTAGATAGGGTGCCAAGGGAAGGTGAAGAGCAGCAACAGCTTTCAGGGCTGGGCC
>JANHGO010001024.1:0-85169 GCA_024606505.1 Aquila spilogaster
CCCCAATGACTGAATAAAATCAATCACTGTGCTCCTTTTGTTCTCCATCTGTGCTAAGTGTATGAAAACACCAGATTTTATAAATCAGCAGGGCCCACATAATGAGACCGTCTTGACAAAGAACAAGCTTATGTTGTGTCAAAGCCACTTCAGTGTAGCTGCTTCTCAGGCAGCAGACACTGGGAGATGCTGATTCAGAAAGTAGATTTTCTTTTATCTTTCCTTCTTACAAAACAGCTCTTGACCTTATCAACTGTCTTCAAACTCATGTTGTCTGCCTTTAGATTTCCCATCTAAGCTAATAGCTGAGGATGATACCTATTACTATTCCCTTATTGAAGCTGTATGGACAGACAATTTAAGATGTTTGGTTTCTTCTGCTACATGGAAGGAAAGAATGTCACCTTAGCATCTCTGCTAAGAGTTTTGCTAATCGCTGCATTGCTGTGATTACTAGACTGTTGCCAGTCTAGTAAAATCTACAACTTAAGCTAAAGGAATAACTGCGTAGCAATACAGTTGTGTAAGAAGTTCAGTCTATGATAGCAAGGGAGTTTGGACACTTGAAGATCACTCATATAATAATTACACAAGAATAATACTTAGAAAAAAACCTATGTGCTTTCTGCCAGTGGATTACTAATTGTTTTTCACTTAACCCTTGGTTTGAGTAAAATGTTGGAAACTTCAGTGAAAATGGCTTGAAACCAAAAGCTCTGCGTTTTTATTTGATTTTTTAGAGCCAAGCCCAAGAGACACCAAGTAAGACAGTTATATGTAAGAGCTCTAAGAACTACATTATAAAACACTAAATTTCCAAAGTTAAATGATCTGATATTACGAAATACCAAAAATAAATATATCTGCTTTCTCTTGCTTATGGTATTGTAATCCTGTGTGAATTCAAGACGTAAACAAAGCTCTCCTGAGGCCTAGGCAAGTACCTTACATAGAAGAGTATTTCATTTCCCCCTCTTATGTAATTCGTTGCATGTACTATAAGAAGTATCTTTGCAAAACTCTAAATGTGTGGCCATGCAGTTAAAAAGCATTGCCGTAAGCAGAAGATAACTGTCTGCACCAGTTTTAGAAAGCAATTGTGGGCACAATATATGCGCTGTGCTTGCGTCTAATATAATTTCCTATTGGATGCCCAATTGTTTGCATGTGGAAACCTGATGAAAGCTGTTGTGGTTGGCTATGCAGATATTAGGCATGCTCAGCTATAAGGAGTTCTATATTTTTTTGATGGATCTTCTCCAGCTTCTTGAGGCTAGAAAAACCACAAGCTCACAGCTCGTCTGGTCTTGAGCTCAGCATGCGTATAAATCTCAAGATACACTTAGCTGGAGAAACTTGTCTGCAGAGACAAGTACCATTCCTCCTTTTTCAATAGCTCCTTGGTACCTCTTTGGCAGTGGGGAGACCCTACAGGAAACAGTTTGATCTCAGGAGCACAGAGGAGGAGAGGAGTGCAATCAGAGATTGGAGGAAACTGCTGTAAGCAGAAGGAAAGGATGTCCTCAGAAAAGCTACAGTGACCCCTGGAGCAGTCTAGAAACTGCAAGTATAAAAATGTTTAGCCATCTTCCCATTCTGACCACACAAAATGCTGCACAAAGTTTTACCCCTGCTCTGCCAGGAACAATCAACAATCTAATTGCAATACAAGGAAAATAATGGTTGTTTTCTTTCTAAAACAGAAAGATGTGGCTGTGCTCTGAAAGCAATGTGAAACGCATGCAGCTGAGGAGTTGCAGGAGGACTACTAGGTTCCTACCGATGCTTTGAATCACAGCTTCTCAGCCAAAGCCTCAATTCTGGGTACCCGATAATTCACAACTCGTCATGGAGAATCAACACACAGCACTAGTGAGTTCAGTGGGGGAGAACATTTGGATGTTTTAGCAGAGATCACTTCACGAGTTGGAGTGACATATACTGAGATTTTCAGGTATAAATTCATCTAGTGGTTCCATTCAACTCTGCGCCTCTGACCTATACTAAGGTTCAGATTCCTGAGAATAAAGCAAAAGAGGAATTGTAGCAACTGAGAAAGGCCTATTTCTTCTGAAATTTAATTTTCTGAAACAATTACACTACTGTTCTTCACAGTTCTGTAATTTCAGCTGGACATTGCTAAGCAATGTCAGATGTAGATGAGTCTCCCATACACAATACATTCCCATCTCAGCAAATGAAACAAGACTTTCCAACTTCATGAAAAGCAAGCTTCCTGCCTCCCAAAATGATCGTCCAAATGTACTCTCTGGAAAATGAAGTTTCTTACTCTTAAAATGAAATTTCTTACTCTTGCAGTAATTTCTTCTCTTTCCCACCCTAATTTAGACCAAAAATAAACCAATTGCAGATTCTAGATGAAAGTGCAGAAGTGTCAGATTGAGTAATTCCATTTTTTAACATCAAAATTACACATCTAGTGATGATAATTTGTCACAAGCTGGCATTTTGGGAAAAAAAAAACAAACAACAGCAAACACCACTATCAATACACAAAAGTGAACTCGTCTTGCCCTAGCATCTTTTTATTTAATCAGAGTTTCATTTCACTGAAAAATGCTGGAAACATATTCTGTGACTGTAATTCAGAAATACCTATGCATATGTCCATGTGTGTGTTGCACACCAGACAGTGGGCTTTCAGGGAACGTTTCTCACGTAGCGTGGTCATATGTGTCCTATGACTTTCCTCATTACACTTATGTTTCTAATTTATTTTCCAGGCTGTTTCAAGCTGCACAAACCATGCTCAGTGGTATGGATTTTCAGGTATCGCCTATTCTTCACATTTGGAAAGAAAGAATAACTACAGAATAGCAATTCTACAGGAGTTATATTCTTAGGCCAATGTCTTATGTGCTAAATGCTCCACTTACAGTATTTTGGTCTTGCAACAATATGCATACAGGGCAATACAAAGATCACCTGTAATTTCAGCTTTTTTTTTAGACCTTTGAAAGTACATTTTTCAACATCCGAGATTTAACTGAATTTAATTTATTTAAATTAAATTAAATTTAAATACTTCCTCAACAGCTATGTTTGTCATCCATTGCCAGAAGTAGCATGAGGAATCTTGTGTGATTGTGCCTGTGTGAGTAAGCAACACCGATTAATACACTGGTTATCAACAATGAATATTCTGGCTACAGTCTCACAGTAACTTGCAGGAAAATCACCAAAATTCACTGACCTTTATCACTCTTGCTGTTCTTGGGAAAAGCACTTGGAAATAAGAAAGATGCATACATTTGAAAAAAATAAAAAAAAAAAAAAGAGGAAGAAAAAAAGCATTCACCATACATTCACAAGAATAAGAATGATATATATACACCAAGGTTTACTAATGACTGAGGCTATTATCAAGAGGCTGGTATCAGCTAGATATATCATCTCTATTCCATTTTATCAGGCTTTCAAATGTAATTGATATCATCCATCTAGACCACACAGGTCCATACTTCAGGTAAAAATGAAAACAAAGCTGTGTGGTCTAGTTTGTTAGCACTGTAAAGACAACTTATTGTTAACCTTAAGATAAGCCACTGCATTTAAATCTATTTATAGCTGCCTTCAGTAAGTATGCCTGAATTCCTTTCGACTTTCCAGGTCAAAGTCACAAAGCTGTCACAGGAAGGTGTAAATCACATTTCTTTGCACCAGCAAATCCCTTTGCATAGGGGATGGAATATATTTCAGCTGAAAACAGTGAGCTGTTTCATTGCTTCCTTCTCTCTGGATTTCCACTAGAGAGTAAAAGAGTGGGCAATTTAATTTTGATAAAGCTGTCCATGGAAGTCATTGAATCGCAGACCCTGACCACCTCACTTTTATGTCAGAATTGCCTACTTCTAAAGCTCACACTAGTCCTTCATGCCAGGTAACAAAGCAAATAATAATAGGAGATTGCAGCTAGTTTGTGATCTCATTCCCTCTAAGAAAGGCAATTAAAATAGATTCCATTCACATCCCGTGGAAGAGAAGCAGCAAAGGGAGAAGATACTCTGTGAATCCAGCTACTCAACTGCCTTCATGGAATCAAACCAAATAGCTTGCAAAGAAAATAATAATAATAATAATAATATCTCTCTGAAAGGCTATCTAGATCTAATTCTCCTGGCACCCACAACAATGTAAATTTATTCTCTTCCCTGTCTCCTTAATTCTTGGCATATTATTCCCTGTCCCCACACACTCTGTTTCTGGAGCTATCACAAGAACAGCCAACATAACAGCAGAGAGAATCAGGCTTCCTGGTACTTCAAAAAGTCAAAACAGCTTACATTTCTTTTTGCTACAATGAAGTGAGCTTCCTTGAACCACTCAGAGATAATCAAGCCACCTAAAATGAGTGCTTGGAAAGGGAAAAGAAGGGACTCAACTCTAGATCCTTCTCTCAGAGCCTTCTAATAAAACAGGATGGCCCTACCTGCATTTCCAGGTGCATGTTTCAGAAAACCTGGACAGAGGCCCAAACACACTTTACAATCCTTCTTTCACAATTACAGCTGGTCAAGGAGATTGACTTATGTCTGCTATTTATACCATATGCCCCATGACTTCTTGTTAGAGAGTGAGCTGTGCTGTGACGCAGGTGATTGATAGAGATTTAATGGCTCCATTGTCTGCAGTAATGCAGAACCTACAATTCTAATGCATCAAATTGAAAGGCAGCTTTATCACTGAGGCTCAGTGCTTTTAAGTGGTCCTGTCACTAATACTCCTGAAAGGAACAGCAAGCAGTACCAGAGCCTTTTGATATTATTGATATTTCTGCTAACACCCTGGGGCACAAAAGTTATAGAGGGCTCCTCAGAGTTCTCATTATGATCAGCACATCAGGATAGATAGAAGGGCAATTTTTCACTTTGCCTTATAGCAGTGTATTGTCTTTTTTGTTTATCAGTGCAATTAAGTGCTTACTCAATATCAGTTACCCTATCTAATAATTTTGCCCATTTTAACCAGCCTTATTCAATGTGAGCGTTGCTTTGTTTCCTCCTTCTTTACCAGGCTTGCAGCCCTAGACAATCTCATTCCTTTCTCTGCAATTTTGCTTGTTGCTGAAGTGACTGGCAGTTTGTACACCATAGAGTGTACATACAGTTTGGACATCCCCAGCAAAGGGAAGGAACACCCATCATTCTTCCTGGAATTATTTCAGTTCTGTCTTTAATAGGCAGGGAACCTCATTTCAGTGTCATCATTCTGCATCCTTTTTCAGTACTATTAATAAATACCAATTTCCAAGTATTTTGGATTCTGCTATGTTTGGCAGATACAAATGAGGATGGAGCTGGAAAATGGCTGTTTTGTAACGCATTGGTTTTTATCTGCCTGCAGAGATTTCTTCTTGTGATATAGCACTACTCCCATTGAAGCTGCATTGCATGAAGAAAGCAAAAAACCTCCAGACTCTACAATTTAATATCCTACGCTGGCATCTGCAATCCCAAGAATTTTCCCTGAGACCTTATAAAATTCATAGATTTCTGTAGATGTGTGTACCAGCATTGTATTTTTTGAATATGTGACTCAGTAAGACACAAAACTTATGACATCTGTACATGTGAATATGATTTACATTCTAAGGCTAGTTTTATGTTTTTGACCAAAATAGAATAGATAACAACTGTAGATAATTACTGTACATCACAGTCTTACTCAAACTGATCTTCAGTATTATTACCTCCTTCCTGAGACAGCTTCACTACAAGACTACAATGCCTTTGAAGATAAAGCCCTACAGAATTTGTTCAATGGCAAAAGTGAAAGAAAAGAAAAAAAAAAGAAAAAAAAAGTAAAAAAAAAAGCAAAAAAAATCAATTCAGCTCGCATCTTTTTTCAGGAGGACGAAGCACTTTCAGTTCAGAACCTCACTTTCAGTTCAGAACCTTCAATGTGAAATATAACAGCAAAGAACTCTTAGGGAAGACACAGTCAATATGGAGAATCTGTATGATGAAGTAGTATTGGTTTATTTCTGCCACAAAATCCACAAAATATTCTGCCTATGACTTTTTTGGACTAAAATATGTGGTCCAGTGCTGAACAGTCTTAAATCTGCACGTGACAATTCTTATGCATGTGACACCTGCCTGAGCTCAGGAACAGCAGAGATGTTTGATCCAGCCTGCTGAGTGTCCAGGAATCCCCTAGAAATGTCCAAAATGTTCAGCTTCTGCCTATTTTCCAGGCAGACAATGGGGAAATATTCAGGGAAACTCAAGTGGATGATATTCCTAAGATATCAGTACCATAGTTTTGATTCCACTTTTATTTGCCCATTGGAATTTTATATACAATTTTATCTCCCACTATGAAGAAAAGCAGTGCTGAAATGGTTCTATATACTCCATAACATCCAATTGTCTGAGACAACATAAAAGCTGATCCACAGCCCCGAGTGTCAGCATTATTGACAGAGTGACACAACTGAAAACAGAGTTTTTTAGTACTAACACTGAAATTCTTCGTCTGAATAAAGGCCATAGGATGGGGTCCTTTGTATATAAATCCTAGTGTGTTCATGCCATTAATCTTTTTAAATCCTATACTGCATAAGCTCTGATGCAGATTCCCTCAAACAATAAACTCCATGTAATAATTTGCAGGAGAACAAAGAAATGGAAAATGTTAATTAAGCATAATGACACTGGCATGTGTGCTTTTCATAGAAGGGTAAACAGCAGCACATCGTACAGAAAGAAAAAGAATCTGCACAAGGTACAATTTTTCAGTCACCTCCAGTGGAAGAGAATCAAGGCTTTATTACATGTCCTTGTTTAGAAATTTATTACTGCAGTTTGTGATGGCAAAGAAAGGAAACCTCAGCTTCCTACCAGAAGGGAGGTACTGCATATATCAGAAATTGCAAGGGACTGAAATAGATGGGGAGGTAGAAAAATAAACACTGCTAATGGTTTGTTCTACAAACTTACTAACTTCTCCCTAAGTATTATTCATCTTTCTAACTTCATCTACCACGTTTCAAATGTTGCCTATATTTTTCTTCTTTCTAAAGACTCTTACACTAATTGCTCACTACAGAAAAAAAGTATAACTGAAAGTAGTTAGATATATACTTACCCTATGAATAATCATATTGGAGTTCAAAATCTGAAGTGATTTTTTGAAATAAAGATTGGTTTTCTTGGTTGAATGTCTATCAGTAATAAGGCTTTGATTAATCACTCATGCAGAGAGAAACAAATGTGCAGCAAATATCAAAAAATGTCTCTTTATAGAACAGTACATCCCAACAAAAAAAAATAATTATGAGGTTTCTTTATCCATGGCCCATTATTAAAACACAAATTAGGAGTTTAAGAACATGGAAGCTTTTAATTCATGTCCAGTAATAAGAAAAATAATATTAAATTTCCAGAGCAGTACTGTTACTTCTTACTAATCTCATCATCTCCTTCTGCTTTAGGATGACGTGACGTGAGGATACATGTGCACTGAATTTTCATTTTGCTTCGCTATTTAATAAGAACTGCAAGGAAGGTAGGGCAACCTCAGTTCTGGTCTAGAGTTTCTGTAGTTTCCAAACAAAGCATTAGTGGAATATTTTCTCTCCCCTAACAGTAGCTTGCTTTTAAAAGTTAGAAAAGAAACTTGCTTCTTGGCATTGCTAGTAATGTTAGGACATCACCTTAGAATAACAACTTTAATTGTACAACCATAACCCTTCACCCCAATTATGTCCAGTCTGCATTTATTTATTACTGATGCCTGCTGCACTTTCGGTAATGGGCTTTTTATTTTTGCTTAGCATTTTTTTAAAGAAAATATGTTACACTCCACATATATTATCATTAAAGGTCTTTTGATTAAGGTTCTTTCTCTTTGACATGTCTAAATGCAATTAATGTGCAAAGAATTCCAGAGAGAACTATTTCTTATTTCACTTTTATTTGTCCATCATGATTTTTCCTTCTCCTTTGGCTTTATAATGTCACCTCCCATCTGTGAAGAAAACCAGTCCTAAAAAAATCCTGCAAAGACCTACAACTAGCTGAATAACAGTCATTTAATGTGGTATCAAATGAAAAACATAGCCCAAGAGAGAATATGTGAATTATATTGTGTGATGTAAACTAGTTCACATTACAGATTAACAATAAAAATTAAAAAATAAAAAAGCCTTTTCCTCAAAACATTTAGAATCTTCATCTCCTCATTAAGTCTAGACTTTATTTCCCATCCCCACTACTACGCTGACTTATTACACTGCCTTGAATTATGACGACTTCAGTATAATTGTTGTGAATGTATTCTTCAGTTTTGGGAAGGCAACAAATAGACTCAGAACTAGAGAGCATTTACTTACTACTTTCTCTTCCATCAAGGATATTTTTGATACAGCATTTCTAATCTTGTTTGGAGATTTTATTCAGTCTCAGAATAATACATAGTTGAGAGAACATTCCTTTGTTTTCATACTTTAGGCATAATTTATAAGATTAACTACAGTTTAATTATGCTCTTTTCCTACGATCCTACAGTGTGCAGGTAAAATCTGCTACTATACAGAGCTTTATTTACCTTAGGGGGCTCTTGCACAGGTACATACATCCACTGTTGAGCTTTAAGTAATTACTTTTGGTATCTATTGATCCTAGTTAATCTACTGTACATACCTATACGCATTAAACCAACGGCATAGACAATCCAACATCTTTAACAAGTGTCAGGGAGACCTTTTACTGGATAGTCTAAGACAATTCTATTTTGTACAAATATCATTAATTTCAAAGGCAAAAAAAGAATACTGCCCTGAAGTTATGAAATAGCAGACATATTTAACATATTTTTTTTTTGGCACCAATTTTAATGCAAAGGGATTAAATAAGTGTATTCATAGATTTTTAAACCAATCAAATCCAAAAGCCATTTCCTGCATTAATTTTCCAGCTAACTTAATTATACAGCCCCAGGCTCTGGCTCATGATCAATTAACAGAGCTGTAAAAATCTGGAGCCCAAGTCTACCATGTATTAATCACCACATCTGATGTAAGGAAAACAGCCTTTATTGTGGTTTCTGGATTTGAAATCAAACCAGTAACCACAGATGATGTAGCTGTACTGCACTTTTGAAAAATATTTTTTAAATCAGTATTTCTCATGACTTAGTATGAAGAACATTTAAAACAGAAAAAATGTTCATTGTGAACTAACAAGTGAAACATCTTATCTGCATGTCTGTAGGAAAAGAGTTCACTAGTGCTGCCCACCACAAAGTATTTTCTGTTTGATATTGCAACTCCTTAACTGTTTTCCTCTTCAGGATGCAAAGATGGTCTAGTTCATGTTATCCCAGCAAATCAATTCATAACTGCATGATGAGCGACTTATCTACAGTTCATCAATTTGCTAATGCATTCCCTTTTTGCCCCACACACCTCTTGAGTTCAGTAGTGGTTTGCTATTGCAGTGGGGTGTGCAGTTCTTATTCAGAATTTAATTCTCTGTCTTAACAATTGGAGAAGCCTGCCAATGTAGAGAGTCTGCAATGAATCACCCAACAGCTGAAGCAATCCTTTGATTTTACTAAAAATTAATGTGGATTAAGGCTTGTTCAGAGGGAAGATGCTACCACTAGGGTTCAAAGAGATTCTTCTATAAATAGCTAATGAGAAAAAAACCTTCAATGACTTCAGGGGAAAAAAAATAGCAATACAAAAATAAACAAGCGAACAAGCAAACAAGAACAAAACAAAACAACCAAACCAAATAAAATCCAAACCTTTGTGCTGGCAGTACATTGTTGTGGTCAAGCTGATGCTAATACTGTGAACATATAAGTTGACAGTGAACAACCAAAGAAGAAAACTCATGGAAACAAGGGGGAATTAATTGGTTGTGAACAAAGGTTCCAATAATAAGGAAGATTATGAGAACTCCTTCAGTAGAGTATTTTCAAGTGATACATTTAAGATCTCTGAAGTACTCATTTTGGATTGGATTCCCAAAACCAGAAGTCCTGTAGAAAGACTTCTGGTGGTGTCTCTAAGCAGTGGTTCAGGATTATCATTTACATACATTTAAATGCTGTGTTGAATTGGTGGCTCAGACACCCTGTAGGAGTGACTCCTTAAGTCGCTAGTACTTAAATGGGGACTAGTAAACCCTCTTAGGCTCCTCAGCGTTAGATGCCCTTTCTCTAATGTTTTCTCAAAATGGGTGAAAAAGTAAGCCATATCCTAAATCTTACCTATTAAGCAACTATGATAAATTAGGCAAATGATCAGAGATACAGCCTGAAGGTAAAAACAGAGAAAGAAAATAAAAAACACTAAATAACTATTGTTTTGTTGCAGACTGGTAGAATGTATAAACTCTACATGTTCCTGGGATAGTTGGAGATTTATATCTGAGAAGTCTCTTGCCCAGTTAATTCTAAAGTTGCACAGTTAATGTACTTTATTATACTCCAATAAGACAAATGATTTTTAAGAAACCCACACTGAACATATATCTTTTATAGTACTCTGGAGACCTGTGCTTGAATAAGGATTATTAGGAGAAACACTTTACAGATATTGCATGAAAACTGAAAGTAATTCCTTCTGAATAAACACATATCTTAAGCACATCAACTCAAATAAGGAATTTTTGGAGAGAAAAGATATATGCTGTGAATCCCAGTAACTCAGAGACGTACAACATGGCCTCTTCAACTGAATGAGATAATAATACAGCTCTAAAACAAAAGCCTTTTGACCTAAGTCCCTTAGATCATTGATAAGGATAGCATCCTGACTCTACTCACCCTCACATCCAGGTATTCAACCCATACTTACGTTTAACTTCTCTCCCTACCCAGTTCTCCATTACCTCATTCTTCTACCCATTTTTCATCATTAACTTCACCCATACTGTTTTCTCTTTATAATATAGCTTAAAATACAACCTGCTTTTCTAGTCTAAATCTCTGTTCTGAAACCACTAACCCCTACACATCAAACACATAATTCATTTTCCTTTTGAAGCTGCCTGAGCAATCTATGAATTATCTTCTTTACTCAGATTACACTTCTCCCTCAAATTAATTCCTTCTTCACCCTCCAGCAGAAGGAAATTTTAAATACATGACCACAGAATACTCGTGTTTCTGTCAAAAACTGAATTTAAATTTTTTAACTGGCACACATGGTCAGTGGTCATAGCATATCCTGCTAGTGCCCTCTCACTTTTATTTTCTTCACCTGGGCTAGCAAGATGGTGAGACAATCTCTTGGTGGACAACTGTAGATAAGCATTGCAAACTATCTCACGTGCAAGTGCTTGGCATCACCCAAAATAGAGACCATGCTTCCACTTGGTGTTTCTTTTCCATTTTATCTTTTCCACACAATAGCTGGAGCTGTGCACAAAATCAGATGAAGCATAAAAGTTTGAAATCATAAGGGAGGCTGTGACCTGAGCCACCATGTCTGTGCAGAACATAAAAAAATTTAATCATGTACTTTAAAACATACTGGGAGGCTATGCATCAAGATTCCTCAGTTCAAAGAAACCTCAAAGTAGACCATGAAAGCAAGTGAGGAAAGTACATGTATATTGGGACACTTAGAAAAATGAATCTTTAAAAGGAAAAAAGGAAATTTAATGTAAATAATGAAAAAGCTTGTACTCTTCTGTTATGGACAACAAACTAAAAAATAAATGGATGAACTATCTAATTTTGTAAGCACTGAAATTACATGCATACATTTTTTGAGGGTGTGAACATATACAGTGTTCACTAGGCAAAAAAATCCCTTAACTCCTTTCTTTTAAATTAGTTATTCATAGATGGCAGCATTCATGTGTAAAGTATAAGTACAGAAACAAGGAAGAAAGATTATTGAAGGATCTTACAGTGGTAAGTCCTACTGTTGCTGTTACTTGCACGGGTCAATTTTCCTCAATTGCTAGCTGGTATCCCAATGTTTAGTAAAACCCCATCCTCTCTTAAGTATCCTGAGCCCTTTAATGTAATTGAATCCCATTATTTGCAGCAGTTGAAAGAGTTTTCTCTTTGTTTCATGAAACTTAACATAGCACTTTTCTATTCCAGTGTACCTCAAAGAAGTAAAAATTTGCTTGGTCTGTTTGGCTATAATTCTAGCATCTCTTAGATTTCAAGCACCTTAATTTTTGACCCAAGTTATTCTCATTTCATTTAGCTGATTATATAATGTGCATGAATTTCACATACCTTAAGTGTGCCTTAAATTCTTCTCCGGTTATCTTTCCTGCACTGCTTTTCATCTGAGATCAAAAAGTTGCAAGTAGAATCTTAGTAGATGTCTGCTGATGATAATAAAACATGAGGGTCAAAAAAAACATTCTGAGTGTATGAAATGAAACAAAGGAAGAATTCAAATTGTGTGGAAAACCTAATGTGTTCTAATTTTTTTTTATTTTTTAAGGAGAACCAGCATGAGTTTGCTGCATTCAATTGTCGGGACTCGACTGCATCCAATTGGCAAGCCAGTATGCTCCTAGGTCTGAACTCTGCAAAATGAATTTGTCTGACCAAACACATGCACTAATGTCAAGCAAAATGAATAGGAGTTCAGAGCTGTACATACCTGTTTTCCAAATATATCAGTTTCTCTTTTTTTTCTATTGTTTCTTCTTTTTTTGAGCATGTGACAAAAGCAGCAGCCCTAGAAAAAGATTTCAAGTAAGGAAAGAGTGAGCAATCTTAAGAATCAATTGAGGCAGCAGTATTTCCTTTCTTTGAAAGTATAGACCAGCTCATTTATATGACAAAAGCCTCTTTCCAGAAGTTTCATGCAGGTAAAGATTTTTTTCATCATTATCAACAGTAGTTACACACAGAAAAGTTGATTGATACAGAGAACAATGCTGAAAGCTGCACCTACTGCTTTAAACAGCAAAAAGTAAAATTGTATTAATAGGAGTGTAGTAAACCTGAATAGTTTCTGTACAAAGGAACTATTTTTAAAAAATAGGTTAAAATTAGCATCGTTCTACAAGTACTACATTTTGTTTTCACAGGAATTATCTTTTCTTGTACTTGTTCTACTTCATGACAACATACAAAAAGCTTTATATCAGCATAAAGTAATAGGACTTTCTTTTGAGCTCAGCAGGATAGCTCCCTGTGAAAGAATATTTTAAAGATTTTTAAACGAGTTATTTTTAAATTTTCTTCAAAGGTTTTATTTCTTTTCATCAGATGTTTTTATTTGGAGATATTTTATATAAATTTTAATTCTACAGATATTCACTGGCGATTTAAATATGAAAGAAACTGTTATTTTTTGTCTATTATAGACTAACTATTGCTTTGTTAACTAAAACTATAAATAAAAAAACACATTCAATATGAAACAAATGAGAAAGTCTGGATAACCAATTAATCAAACTGCGATACATAACAAGGAAATCTGCCTTAACATTTGTACAAATTAATTTTTTTCATTTTAAAACCCAGTACAAATTTCTTATGTTTGAGAACATAGTTCTCCAGAGCTTTTCCATTTCTAAATACTAGCTTGGGTTTTGTTTTGCTTTTTGTATTCACAGCCTTAAAACTGATAAAACACACCATCCATGGCAATAATGTTTTACATTACTCTCAAGGCAACAAGACATTTTTAAGGGGTCTCCAAGATGCTACAAGTAGATCAGAGGAAATGTAAGCAACAGAAACAGTTATTCTCAAATGCTCTGCTGTTCGTTCCTGCTGAAAAGGCTATTTATTTTTTCTACAGTAAAGCTATTGCATTCTGTCTATCAATCCACAAGTTATTGTGTTAACAAATAATGTAGTGTGCTTTTGGTGGTACTCTAACACTATATCAGGACGCCACATGAAAAGAAATTTATAGCACTGCAGCTGTGCTAAATTTGTCCTCGAATTCACCTTTTCAAAACTGATTGCCTTTATTACAAAGAATTCAGCCATTAGAGATGGATTTCCCTAGGCAGCAAGCCCATAACAGTTTGAACCATTGCAGTTATCAGGCTGCTGGGTACCTTACTCAGCCTTTCAGTTTAAGAAGGGCACTGAAGAATAGTGGCAGTGGCAAAATGAGTCTGGAAGGCCCTCAGAGCATGAGAGAAGGAGAGACAGCAACATGGAATAGAGTAACGTCTGTACAATGCCAGTGCCTAGGAGTGAGGTTTTAGTTGTCCAGATCTCTTGGACATCAGAAGTGAGAGGAGCATACTGCAGCAGTTACAATTACCATTCCACCAGTGAAGGACAGAAACCAATGGAAAGGTAAACAGTTACTGATGTAATGGCAGAGAAAGTCTTCTTTAGTTGTTTCCAAACTTCAGCTCCTGCAAAATTAGACAGAAAACTATCTAATCCTAAATCTTTCCTAAATATGCTATTTCAAAACCACAAATATGTATCCCTTTGAGGATAACTTTCTGGTCCAGGTAGCGGACAGACCAATAAGAGATGTAGCGTTACTAGACCCGGTGCTTATCAATGTGGAGGGGATCATTAAAGAGGTTAAGACTGGAAGCACTCTGAGCTGTAGTAACCATCTCCTGATCAAATTTGTGACCTCAAGGAACATGGGCCTTGCAAAGAGCAGGGACAAGAACCTGAACTTCAGGAGAGAGAAATTCCATCTACTTAAGGAATTACTGCATGAGATCCACTTGGAAACAGTTCTTGGGGACATAGTAACAGAACATAGCTGGCAACTCTTTAAGGACACTTTTCTGAGACAAGAGCTCTCCATCCCCCAGCATAAGAAATCAAGCAGAGGAGGCAGGAACCCAGTTTGATTGAACAAGGACAAAGAGAGTGCGAGCAGAGTGTACCTGCTCTGATAAATGAGAAGGGAGGTCTGGCTTCAATAGACATGGAGAAGGCTGAGGTACTGTCAACGGTTTACAGGCTGGTTCAACCTAGTTCCGTGACTAATAGGGCAGGGGAACCCATAGACCCACACCCCAGGAAAGGGGAAGGGGAAAAGGGAAAGGGCAGTGAGGTGGGCCTAAAAACAAAACAGCGGCAACGATCTGAGCAGGAAAGCTATTTTACTAAATAAGATATTGGAATGCAAAATAACACAATATAATACAATATAATTGGAATTGAGGCTAATAAATCAAATAAAGAGAGAGGAAGTGTCCAAAACCGAAGGCCTTACGCTAACGCTGGAGGCGAGACAGCTAGGGAGCACACTGCTGCAATGATCCAAAAGGGAAAAGAGAATGATCTTGTGACTTGCCAACAGTTTTATCTTTCCCTTGGAGCGGAAAACAGAAAAACGCAAAGCAACGCTAAGTCCTCTGGGAAATGCAGTTCTTCTTTTCTTCTGAGACAGCTATACCTGAACTATCGACAATCCACGGAACTGGAGCATTAACTCTTTAACTCCCAGTGCCTTACATGATGTTATGATGTGGAATACCAATAACAAAACGTCATAAAACCATGACACGTTTACATGCAACAGCTGTGCGATACCTGAAGATGCTATGAATCCACAGAAATTTCCTCTGTTTGAGGGCATAGCTTGTAATGTGCAGGAAAAAAAATAACCAAGAATTTCTGTTTTCTCTTTAAAACTTTACTCAAATCTGTCTAATAGCAAGAAATCCATTTCCTGTTGAATACCAAGTAACTCCAAGAAAAACATCTCAGCACACTGTTTGCATTACTAGCAACTATTTTACTTGCTAGTTGGATGACTTGTTACAGGAGGGCTTTTCATTTCAAATTCACAACATCATGGCAATCTTTCCAATAGCATACTTTGATTCCTGTTTTTTTTTTTTTTTTTCTTTGAACTGACTTTATCAATAAGGCGTGCTACAAATTCACTACAAAGTTACGGGTTTGTATGGTTTTGTTTTGTGTTCGTGTTTTTTTGTTGTTGTTGTTTTGCAAACTAAACTAAAAATGCAAATCTTATGTGAAACCTGCCCCATCTTTTATGAGTTTGGCAAACCAAGTTGAGAACAGAAGTTAACCGAGTTTAAAGTGTTCCATTTATATGAGTTTTCACTAGAAAATATCTAGTGCTTGAAAACAAAATTTTGAAAATAAATTTTTGAACCAATTCACTGCCAAACTTTCTCAGAAATAGAATAGGCTTTTGCTCCATTATATCCATTTTGTATGGATGACTTATTGTGCATTATTTTAAAACAAAAAGCGTTACAGGTGCCACCATATTTCTGTGATTCTCAAGCTGGATGCTAGAGACCAAAAGTTGGATCTCTTTTTGACTTGGTATTTACTGAATCACACATGTACAGCTATGTGTGGGATATATCATTGTTCTATTTTGGATAAGATAGTCAAGTCAAAACACCAGAATGGACATGTTCTAAACTTAATGAAGTTTAATTGATATTTTATTATTAGATTGCTTATATTTTCCCCTAGATTCTCCCTAAGCACGTTGTAAATCATCATCATAAAAAAAAAAAAAAAAAAAAAAAAAAAAAAAAAAAAAAAAAAAAAAAAAACAATAGTTAGGAGCAAGAAATAGATTCAAAGCAAAGTAGATAAATTCTATCATGGCAGATTTTGCAGTCTGAGTATCATAGTTTAATTCAAAAATCAATTTCATTTAACAACAAATCTGTCCCAAGTGCTGGTCCTATTGAATGTACCCACATTTATTTAAAGCATTCTGAAAGAAAAAAAAAAAAAAAAGAGTGAACAAATGCACCTATGTGAAGTACAGAGTATAGACATTAACATTTTATTTTGGCTAAGAAACTGCCAGTGATTAGTGCCTTCGGTGTTTTCATTACTGGCTTTTAAACTCAGAATCACTGGGAAAATAAATCATTTTATTCACTGCCTATCTATTCTGTATCTCTTTCTTACAACATATCTTCCCTTGGCACACAGCAAAGAGCAGAAGGTTTTGTCTGTTCCTCCCTATACTTTCAAAGTCTTTCTTACAGAATGCAAGGAATAAGGTGCTTAGGACGCACACATGAGTTTTCTAATTCCTCATGCTAATTAAAGAAGTGCACAGAAAACAGATGAAGCTCTTTTCAAGCTGAATACCCTATTAAAAAATCCTCAGTGAGTTATCATGACAAAGTATGACTCAACATATTCAGAGAGATTTTTTAAGTGGAAGACTCTGAGTGGAGCCAGACTTTTGTTACAACATTTCATCATCCACCTGAAAAACCAAAAGCTGAGTAAGGCTACTGCAGAGGAATGCTTTTTCTAAATTGCCATTGTAATATTTCACAGAGAATAAATAGCTAGACAAATGACGGTTTTAGCTTTTGCCCCGAAGGATTTAATCATGCAAAACTCTTAGTATGGTCCTTCCTGAAATGAAAGGCTGGTTAAAACTGGTTTTCCTTCTCCTATTTCAAGTGACTGATTGTCACATTCCAGACATTTCTAGGCAATAGGATTACATCATTCTTTTTTTTTTTTTTTTTAATGGAAACAGCTGTTACATCCAATATTCATGACCTTTAAGTTTTCAATATCAAGTTTTTCAGCTGCTCTTTCAGTCCATCTGAGTTGCAATGAAATGAAACTGCACAAAAGCCCAAACAGTTTTATTTTGCAGTTAATGAATGCACGTATTGTTCCAAGGTAACAAAAAGAAAACACAGCTTAAGGGAAACATAGCATATGAATATCTTGGTCTTATCATTGCTTCATTAGACTGCCAATCCCTCATTCATCTCACAGTGAAAACCAGCACAGTGTTTTGTTGCATAGTTCACATTACTTCTTACTAGGGTTTGATGTGCACAGCTGTACACATTATGTGTGAATAATTCTTACGGGACTTCATAGAAGGAAAAAAAATAGGGAAAGCTCACACATTTTTAAGTCAGAGCTCATAAATTTCTGGGGATTTGTGCCAACTCATAAAAGCAGCCTCTTCTTGAGCTCCAGGTTCAGCCTATATTCATTGTCTTTTTCTTTTTTTTTTTTTTTTGGAGGGGGGGGCTATGAAGGAAAACATGAGTACATTTAGATAAAATGAGAAAATTAGTGTGTTTCTATGTTTAGAAAGATATTTAGACAATCATTAACTTATCAAAGGAAGTCAAGCAAAATCTACTAAAGCTACTACTAAAGAGAGTAAGGTTGCCTTAGGAACAGACTGGAAGGGTGAGGTGATGGCAACAGCAGTGGTCTGGTGGATGGTGGAACTGAAAGGACTTGTTCTAACTCCTTATTTTGCTATAACAGATTGTTATGGATTTCAGCCGCTTTGAGCCTGTCTGGTCTGCATTATCTCTAGTGCGCAGTGGATGCAACAATGCTAACTTATGCTATACAAACAACCTAAAAATAGCATGTAAAAATACTAAAATATTTTTTCCGGTGGCCCATGCAGAACTGGAGAAGTGGTAATTCTGTAACGTCTAGAGAAACCTCTTGGATTATAGGCACCCTCTGTTCAGGTTGACCCATATTGCACTGCCTTCCGTTAACTCCATGGCCAGGCAGCTCTTTCTCTCATCTAAAGCACTGCAGAAATGGAATGTTTCTAGAGAGTATTCGTATAAGTATTTATCAAATCAGCATATGCATAATGCAAACATGTTTCTCTAGAGACTATATATGAGCTTTACCACTGCAAGATCAATTATTTTTGTTAGTCTTATTATGCATTTTTCAAGTAGACGTTAAGAAACAACTTGCACCTTAGCCGTGTGCACGTGAGAGCTTTTTTGCTTGCTTGTTTGCTCGAGTTTTGCCCAAGCAGTAAGAGCAGCTGCTGAAAGTTCTCTTAGCTGTGGGAGCGCTAGATGGTGCTACAGCACAACCACAACTGTTTCTCTCTTGTTATTTACAAATGCAGAAGTTATGAAGCATTGTTACTAAGGACTAGTACACAGAGGCATTTTCATGTGTTTCTTCATTTCTACAGAAATTCTAGCTTTCTAGGACACCACGTTTTCTGTGTTTTTTTTTTTTTTCTCACAAATACATTATGAAATTTTAAAAAGGGAAAGAAAATGGATGTACTTCATAAATGCAGTTCACTACACAGAATGCCAATATTTTTTTAAACTTCTAATTTGTTCCCTTTAAGGAAAGCCTTCCTATACAGTGAACCAGGAAGACAAATTACAAAGATTTGCCTACAATAGTACATGACACAAAACTTTTACCATGCAAAGCAATTGCTCTAACAGGGATATGGTTCAATAAAGACATTTAAAACCTTTTTAGAAATAACACAGCAAGGCACAACATTATAAATGTGTTATTTCCATTCCAAAAAAGCAAACACTTGAATGCATGTTACTAAGTTCCATGTTTAAGTGGTCTCATAGTTCAAGAGCTACCAAGATGCACAATGATGTCACATGCACATTTGGTAAACTATATCCTAAACACACGTTAGTTCTTAATTTTTCTGCATATAACTTAATGCAGATGTTTTGATTTCATGTAACGTTTTTGTTGTTAATTTTTTCAATGGCAGGCAGACATCCATGCACTGGCTGATTTCCAGCTGCAATTGAGCTCTGCAAGAATGAAGTCTGCTTATATGTAACCTTAAGAAAGTGAGGCCTCCAAAGTGCACTTGAAGCATTGAGCAATTTCAGTTTGATGGAGGATTCTGGAGGAATTATTGTAGATTTCTAATGAATACTTGCTTCTCAACTGCCATTCTGAACTACCATTGTTAAGTTACCTCCTTTTTGTAAATGTTAATAGCTGTATTTCTTAACTGAAGGACAGGGTATTCCAAGAAAAGCCACGTTCATTCTGTTGTAACAACTGAACCTTAGTCCCTAATAAGGGAAGATGCATTATAAAGCACAAAAACCCCATTAAAGTCAGCAAGACTGGATTCTAGTAACACAGGCCAGCTTGTGAACATACATGGCTAACTGATACATACATGGCGATGCTGACCAGCTGATTTGCTGCAGGAACACACCACAGTCTCACAAGAAACTCTGAAGCAAAAAAGCAAGTCCTACAGTCTAAAAATGTTTTTTTTCTTTCTTTCTTTCTTTCTTTTCTTAAATGTGTTAAAGATTTTAAATAATTTTCTGTTTACATTTCTATGGTCACAGAAAATGCACAAAATCAGATTCAAAAAATGTCTACTAGAATGAAACACGGCCTGTGCACAGGGAAATGCATTGTCCTCCACTCTCCTGCTTCATTTCTGATGCAGGAAGCGTTCCTTAAACACGTTCTCTGGCAGGTTCCTGCCCTCTGCACAGAACATGGCATTGGTCCATGTAAGGAAGGAAAGAAAACTGCTTTTTAAAGTAGTAATTCAGCATGGTAGCAGATGACTCAGCTATGTGTTTCAGTGAAGGACAAGCAGGAAGAAGAAAATGAAAATGGACAGGAATCAGATGGGAACTCTGAAAGAGGAAAATTGTGAGAGAGAGGCTGAGCAGAAAGCAAGAACACAGAAGAGGCTGAAAAAATAAATCTAGTAATGCAAAGAAACTGCTTTGCAGCTTCCACAAAACCCTTAAGCTGGTCCACGCTAATCCATGTGTATTCTTTTGGAGAGAGGAAAAGATATTTCACCAGTTTCTAAAATACCTGTATAAAGTAAGTTATTCCCTGTTAACTTTTCAAGCAATCTTCAAAGTAATGGAAAGCTAAGACTTGATATCATTCTTATCTTTTTCAGATCTCTTATATGGAAAACAGTAGCAAAATGCAACGGACAATTAAGAATTAGTGCAAAATTCACAAATCAGTCCCAACTGTTACCACAAAACAGAACAGTGGTTTAAATTGCTGTAGAAATCAGCATGAAGTCTTTCCACGGAGATTGTTAGTTTGATGCTGTATTTATTTTTTAGCATTAAAGAATAAGAAATAGAAAGAAAACAGGAATTGAGAAAGAGATGTAGTTCTTGTTTCATTTATAAGTAAGATCAGGAAAATCTGGAAGAGATTTGAGTCAGGAAAGCTACCTTGCACATCTCAGATAAAAAGCAAAAGTATTTCACTCAAACTGTAATGAAGTAAAAAACATGCTTTCAACATTTCTTATTTATTCTACTTGAAGTTTGAAAAGTAATATAGCATTGTCAGTACTTTGGTTTTCTTTGAAGGAAAACAATGCTATACTTAACTGGAGATGCAATACTCCTATTGTGAAAAGACATTGGGTCCTTTCCCTTGTATGCTTTCCTGTTTAACTCCACATTAATTCCTCACGCTGAACTGGTGGCTTAGATTCATAAATAGCATATATGTTTAAGCTACTCTTTGAAGAAAATATAGTATTTGTGTGGTTCATACACAAGAATTCAAATGAAGCTACACACTGTGTAACGTTTGCTAATTTAATGCAATGTGTCAAAAGTACCCATTGCAAGATATGATGTGAAAAAATAGGTACAAAAGGGGTTCCTGTAGCTGATAATTGAATGAAAATAAATGTGTAACAAACTGTTTTGTGTCCGCAATTAAAACAGGCATCTCAACTTTCAGGAAGTCCCTGAAAAAAATTCTTGATGATCTCACCAAATATATATTTTATCCTGAGGTTTCATTACATCTCTAAGCACCACCATATGAGCATTTTCAAAAGCACAGCAAATGCAGCTATTGGCTCTTCTTGATGGGAAGGAGTGGGGTCCAACTTCTTCACACTCCACAAGGAGTAATTTGACTCAGATCACTTCCTAGCCTCTGTGCACGCCCCACTGAAGGAGTGCCTTAATTCTTCAGTCCTTAGCAGTTAGTCCTACAGTTGCTCTGGTGCACTACTTTCCTGTTGTTCTCCTTCCACTGAATTATCTGTTTCTTTGAAATTCTTAAACTTTATATTTCAAGTCATTTTATTACTTAACTGTGAATGCAATAATTTCATTGCAAAAGGAATGTTCAAAGCACAAGATAGCACTGATGCTACTATGCCTATACAAGTCATCCTTGGAAATATCCCTCCTTCTTTTACCATAAGTTTCATGATGTGATGATTCTCATAATGTACAGATTGTGAAATTCATACATTTGCCCAAAATGCTAGACTTAACTAACTTTTCTAGCCATGCTTCCTTTTAAAAAATAAAGCCTCAAAATAACAGTTGAAGAGCAAATAAGAAAATTCAGTTTAGTATTTTATTTCAGCTCTATGATTTTAGATTATAGCTGGCTCAGATTTTGCAAACATTTGATGACTTTATCTTCTAGCTGTTGAACAGTGCTGGGATATCATAAATTCCAGTCATACCCTTCACAGGAGATGATAAAGTGGTGTATAAACTACTATGCTCATTCTACACAGTTTAAGAGCTTTCAAAAAAATCAATTCTGTCCCTATTATTCTAGAAGTTAGTCATATACTTCTAGCGTACCCAGATGTACAGATACTTTGCATCACTTAAAATGTAACATTACTCCTGAGTATAATTCTTACTTCCCCAAAGGACATTAGTGATATTGTCAAGTCAGACATTTTTATTCTGTCACTGTACTAAAGAAACACATAGGGAATAGAATAGCCCTCAATATCTATGAAGAACAAGAGACCAGTTATTGAATAACAGCTCAGCTTGTGACACAATGCAAGCAAAGAGGATCTTCCAAGTAGAGATGGATTAAATGATGTTGTAAAGTCAGTAGGATCAAACACTTTAGGACAGATAAATCAGAAGAATTTTGGAGAAAAAATAGATGGATGAAGAATAAGTGGATAGGCAAATACTGAGGTAGTAGGGGCACTGAATTTCTTTAACAGTATTGTAAACATGCTATATATATGTATACACTTATGCACATACATGTCCCTAACAACCATAAAAAATATTTCAGAATGTCTGATCAATCAGATTGGAAATGTGAATATAAAATCATCCGTTTCTTACAAGTTACAATATAAACTCTAATCAAATCTGAAGAACCTATTCCATAGAAAGATTACTTGCTTTTTTGCCTTTTGAATATCTATACAATTTGTGCTCAGAAGCCCACATACTCATCAGAGCAAAACAGATAAACAGCAGTACCCAAGGGAAAGACTGTATATAGTAGCTTGATTTAAGTCCCTTCTGACATTTGTAATCATGGATAAGGGCAGATACAGTTGCAAGGGCTAACGAAGAGAAAAAAAGCAACATAGTTCACTGAAAGTTGCTAGATGCATTCTTAGATAGGGTAGATTACGAAAAATGCATTTAGTGCACAATGGGAAAGGGAACTCAGAATGTACTAGTAGATTCAGTAGACGTTTATATTTTGTGAGAACTTGTGACAGGTCTGTTAGAGTTCTGGAGTTCTATGGCATCTAATGTAGCACTGCTTTATGCCTTCTGCATCATATGTTTTTTCCAAAGAGAAACACATCCAAAAAAAAAAAAAAAGAAAGAAAGAAAAAAAAAAGAAAAAGAAAAGCAACAAAAAACCATCCTGACTCCACAAAAGCTATTATCTTTCTCTGGGGAGACACCTACAGGGATAGAGCGTCCATAAAGATTTTAGGGATGGGACTGGTGGATGTGAATTTCTCATTTTATTCACTGTTTCTGCTCATACTCCTGTTCAAAAAGAAAGCTGCTGCTTCTGTCTCTGACTCTGCACAATTTCAGTAGTGACAGTTGCATGGAATGCATTAAAATAATTAGATCAAAGTTTTTGCATGTATGTGTGCAACAATGCTAATGCCTCTTTACATACAACTCAGGGAAGCATAAAACAATCCAGTAAAAAAAAAAAATCCAGCTGTATTTACAACCTTTTCCAAAAAGGATGGTATTACACCAACACTGCCAGTCAGACATAAGCCTGCACCTGTGCTTTTGTCCAGACTTGTAGCCCAGTTCTGTTCGTTAGATGCAAGAAATAAAGCCTCCAGAAGATTTGGAGCAACTCTTAAGAAAACCTTAGGGCTCAGCACAGCTCCCACTGACCTGGGGTGTGGGCAAAAGCCACACTAACTCCATCCTCTGGAAGGCACTCACACACAGCGCAATCACAGGGTGGGTACTATGCATCAGAGGACTGGGAAAAAACAGTCAATGCCATGGAGAGAAAATATGTGGGAAATAGGACACAGTATGAGTATGCCCATTCTTAGGGCAACATCTCAAAAGTATAAACACAGCAATAAAGATATGGAATTTACCTTTCCCAGGTAAATAAGCCACACTGAGTTGCTGTGCTTACTTATCAGTTGTGAGATTTTGCTTCATTTACAAAGAAATCACATCAATTCACAGAAGGCTGTTTAACTATAACCGGTTAACTATAATGAAAGGGATTCTCTTCTGAGGAAGAATTCATCTAATTTAAGAGGCAAATACCCAAAGGTATTAAAAATTACAAAGTAATGGAATTCATTTATGCTTACTGAAATTCAGGTACATCACATTACTGAAACACTCATGTTGCATTTCTGACATTCAGACAGCAGTCATTCTCTAACCTGAAATTTCTTCTGCCAGCTCCCTCATTATAAATGTTCATGAGGCAGTTTTGACAATAATGAAGCAAACTGAAGGATTCCATACATTTTGGCAATTTTCTGTGCTTATTTTTTGTCTGCTCCCTTAAGCATATTATAGTTTTTTTTAGATACCTATTACAAGTTACGTGTAAATTAAATAGAAGAAGTAACAAACCCTGCCAGTATGACTTCAAGAAATATGTCCACAAAGGCTACTGGAATATGTAGAGCAAAAAAAAGAAAAAAAGTGTGAACATAATAGCTCAATATGTGGATCAGAAATAGATGTATGTTATAGAAGAGAACAATATCCTTCCTTCTAAACTATGTACAGGCTCAAACTAATCCTCAAGAAATAAATCACCAGCAGGATTTATTTGGCCATTCTTTTTGTGTGCTTATGTTTTTATACATACATACAGTTATACATGTATTTATTAAGTCAATTATTTCAATCACAGGTAATAAAAATTGGCATTCTTACTTCCAAAAAGGAATGATATAGTAACACTGACTGAATTTTACAAGCTGTCATTACTAACTATTACTCATACCTTCAAAATAATAATATTGATTTTTTTTCCAGCAAAGCTAGACATCAGCAGTCTAATTCTCACCACATATGCACATACTAAAGAACAAAATATAATTCTCAGGGAAAGTTTTGATTATTTTGCACAATGGCTCAAACACGCAACATTTTTCATCATACTTAAAAGTATGTATATAATTACATCCAGTAAACATTTGTGTTTGAGTGAGATTAGTGTGGAAAATAGAAAAGACTAATAGGCAACATCTGTGCAGACATTTGATATTTTCTGTAATATTTCTCCAGTGACCATGGGCAGAGTACATTAGATCATGTTTCTAAAGCTCGTACCAGCATATTTTAACATAGGAGCAATAAGAAGTGGGAAGACAATCATTATATTTGATCAAAGTGCACTCATACACTTTTGCATTGCTGAAGTCCAAACAAATTCTGAAATAAGTATAGATATCTGAATGACAGTTAATTTTTTAAGTTTGGGTAGTGGTATTTTTCTTCTTTAGTTGGTTTTCTGTGTTTTTGTTCTTGTTTGTTTATTTTGATGGCAGATTTTTCAAATGAGATAAAGGAATAAACTAGATAAAGGTTTATCAGTTAAAATTACTGCCAATCCTGGCAAGTCTCAACAGCTTCATACCTAATTTCTAAACCTTAGTACTAGAAAAATAGACATTTACTTGAACATCATTTTCACCCTGAAGGCACTGACCCAGTAAGTGATCCAACAGCAGGCCTCACACCTTCTGGACTGTGCACTACGTGAAACAGAATATAGCAGTAGCTTCGATTTATGCTTGATAATGTACAACCAAGGTGTTACAACAATTTTAAGAGATGCTGAAGAAGTAGTTTTGTTTCCTTCAGACAGAAGAAAATTTAGCCTAAAAGTTACAAAGACGAGAATATAATAATATTATAATAATGGTGACAAAGGATGCATCATATTACTCTTGTAAAGCATGTTGAGAATGTGTTAAACAAGACACATTTTTTCATTAAAAATGTCAGTTTGAGCAAGACCACAAAAATACCATACAAGTTCTGAACAGTGTGACTGTTTGATTTAATAGACTTTGAGAAATTCAGATTTATTTCTGGTACTCCACATTTTCCATTGCACTTTTTTTTACAAAACAGGAATATCCTTTGGGCACAGAGAGAAAAAAAAATAATATAAAAAAAAAAAATAAGCACACTTATCTACTTAGCAAATAAGAAAAGATGATAAACCCATGTATCTGATGTTCCATACCTGTAAATGGTAGCCTCTGCAAATCTCACTTTAGAGACAGGTAAACTGTACTTATCAGCATTTACATTTAAATGCCCTAATGAATACCATTACTCCATTGAGCTATTCAGAGGCAAAGAAACAAAAAATATAGCTCTTATACACCAAATTGCGTACTTTAATATGTGGATTAAATCTTGTTTACAAAGCATAGAAAAAACATATATAGTTGATAAATGCCAATATGGAAAACGATCAAGCTATCATTATAATATTATAGATATGTATCATGTATCTATTTCAGCAGAGTCACAAGTACCAGAAATGTTTCAGATGTGTAATACGTTGTATCTGAAATATAACACAAACATAAGATATAGTACATCCAAGCAGTTTTTTTTAAAAAAGGATCTGCAACAGATCTGGTTTTATCCAGGTTAAGCCTATTAACCAATTGTTTAAATGCTTGTTGAATGAATTCAGGCATAGAGAGATGCCTGCTGAGATTATTAGGATGAGTGTGCAATGAATTAGCTTTTGACTAGAGGCTTGGGTACAATGTGCTCTTAACCAACCCTTAGCCCTTGCCCTCTGAAAAAAAAAAGTATTTCTCCAGTACCAGTGGAATATAGACATTGTAAATGTTTGTATAAATACACTCTACTGGTAATATTTCATGTAGATGATTATTTTAAAACCAGTCTTTCATAAGCAAATGGTTCTGATTTGCCAGCAGTCAGGTAGAAAATTTCTGCTTATGCTGTATTCATATTAAGCCATCTGGCTAAAAAAAAAACAAACTTACATCTGCAGTTACTTAGTTTATAATCCACAAAGACTGTCAAATCTTTGGAATCTCCATGCACAAAATGCAGTGTAACAAGTGATATGCTTATAGCCAAATTACTATTTACTTGGTGTTTAAGTGCTTCAGAAACATACGATCTGTCAGCAGATGAGATTTTGGGTTGGATTTTGACAAGAAAAATTGAGGGAAAAGAGTAATTTTATATGTATTTCCCTTCCAACAAGGCACAGAGGAGCCTCAGAAGTTCATTTCTTACTTATTTTCATTTCAGTAATGATTAAACTAATTTTATTCCATATGCAACTTAGGGTAACCTCTTCCTGTAAAATTGTCAGTGATGCCAAAATCAGAAGTTTTCCATACCACCTGCTAGACTTGAGACTCTACAAATAATAACACTTCCACAAATTTATGTACAACAACTTGTTGATCCCCAGATCTAAGTACAGTAGTATGTCTTTAAAGTATCAGTACTGAGCTACAGGTCACACTTTATAGTCAGAAGTTTACTTTTATAGGAACTCATACTAACAACCACACATGGAAGTTATAAAATTTTGTCAGAGAAATCCCTTTCATAAAACATAGCTGTTAAACACACCCAGAAATCTCCTCAGAAATATCTCCGAGAGTTTAAAAGTAATTATTTCCCTTCATACATCTTTTGAATAACTCAAATTTGCATAGCAACACTTCACTTGAAGTATACCACAGTAATATCTTTCCAGCAAGTAAACAGCTGAACAAAATTGCAGACAGCCTCTTCAGATAAGGTTTTATTTTCTTATATCTCTTCTGGCAAACTTATGTCTATTTATCATAATATTAGGAGCTACACGTACACATCCTTCCGTAAAGACTGACACTAACATTTTCTATGATCATTTGTAAAATACTACCAGTGATGTTGTTGTAACATAGAATCATCATGGAATCATCAAATGACTTAGATTGGAAGAGACCTTAAAGATCATCTACTTCCAACTCCCATGCCATGGGCAGGGCTGCCACCCACTAGATCAGGCTGCCCAGGGCCCAATCTAACCTGGCCTTGAGGATGGGGTATCCACAACTTCTCCAGGCAGCCATCTACCTCTCTCATCCTGCTGGCCACCCTCCTTTTGATGCAGCCCAGGATAGAGTTGGTCTTCTGGGTTGCAAGTCAGCACACTGCTGGCTTGTGAGGAGACTTAACATTTCTCCAAGTTCTCCTACAATATACAGTTGTCTGTATAGTACAGAGAATCAGACATCTGTTCCCTTAGTTAAAGGTGGTTTAGCTAGCTCAGCTGAGAAGCAGTACAACAGAAGAAATATGATATGTTGTCACAAGCATCAGAATAATATGGCCACTGAGAAGTATTCAACAAAGGTGAGAAGTAATAGCCCTGTTTCTAATGTTAGAGAAAGACAGGTGGTAGATGAAGTACTCCAGCAATGCTACTAGATTAAATGCAAATGACATTTTTGCCCTTTTAAGGGTCACAATAAAGACAGATCAGAGTTTCTAATTACAAGAAGTTGAAAAAGGCCACTCTAAACATCTTTGAAATTCTGGCTTTTACTGTAAAAAGAAAATGATATGGAAAAAACTGTTGAAAGCACTCATAAAATAAATTTGGTCCAGCCTTCATTATTTATTCAATAAAAACAGCAATGTTTAATATTATTTACATAATAAAAGCCTACTAGATTGCATATAAGAGTATGGGAGACAAATACTCATATAGAGCTCTTATTTTATATTTTTGCAAAATGTTTGTAATAGAAGAACTACAACAAAGGAATAAACTGTATCTAATTGCAGATGTGTAAGAAATAAATATCTTTTCATATCTTGGTAATTCTTTACATTCATCTTTTGTGCAGGATTTAAGTATGAAGAGAAAAGCAACTAAAAATTATTTGGCCCCATAAGTGAAAACAGAGGTGGCTACATGCCATTTGACCTCTATCCAAAGAAAATCATGCTGTGAGGAATCTGGAAGAAAGACAGAAGATCCAGTAAATAGGTGTTGGAAGTTAGTGAGGGATCCTGGAAAGAGAATGTCTGAAATCTTTTTATTTGGAAAGAGAAAAGATCAATATCCTGCAATCATCTAAGACGTTACGGTAGCACAGAATGTGTTTGCCTGCTTATACGGCAACAGAAGATATGTAGTTCAGACCACATATGTGTGGTGGTGAAGTACTTTGCTCCACAATGAGTTAAAAGTTAATGGACATCTCACATAGAGAAGTTTATATCTGATTATCCAAAATGACATCTCAAGCAAAATGAGAATTTTTCCAAAGCAATCAGTAAAAACTGATAATCAGTGAAATGAAACACTAGAACCTTCCCTGAGTGGGTTAGGGAATATACAGAATAAGCAGAAGAATGACAAGATGGATCCAAGTCAGACCTCAGGAGGATTCCAAGAAGGAATTTTCTGTAAAAGCAAGAACATTCAGAATAAAATAGCTAAATGGATCATGAAAGTATCTCAGCAGATGCTGAGGGCAAAGTGCAGACTTCTAGATTTGCTTGCAGTAAAACCACAGTTCTCTTCATCTCTTTTACAAATATTTTGTAACGATTGGCAACAGCTTCATTGAATGTGTCAGAGAGATGAAAATGAATCTTAGCACAGCTCAAGTTAAGAGTGATGATCAGACAAAAGGCTAATACAAGGCACTCCAGATCCTGGACAGTTATGAGTCATGCATCTACTGTACTGAAACACTCATGTGAAATTGAGCTTTCCAGGAAATTTCCCAAGGGATGATATAAGCCAAGTGTCCCACTCATGCTGCTTGGCCTGTTCCGAGAGAGGGCATTGCAGAAGTTAGAGAAACAAGTATTTTCAAAGGATCAGCTAATAAAGCTTTCAGTTGTGCAGCAAATAGATTGACAGGAAAAGCCTGAATTCCCAAGGAACAAGCCACAAAAAGAAACAGCACTGCTGATCACAAAAAGAGCACAAGGGGAGACATATCTGCAGCAGGAATCCAGAGCAAATCTTCACAAGAGAGAGATTATCTGAGATTTACTGAGTTTTTTTTGTTGTTGTTGTTGGTTTTTTTTTGGAGGAATAACAAATGAATAACATAACTCTGCTAAGGGCTAGATCATCAAACCAGCCCATCACCACAAGCCAGCTGACAGCCATACAGAAGACACATCTGAAGCAAATAGAAAACTGCATGAAAATGCCATTTCACCTCTGCTGGCTGAGGAAAACCAACAATGGAAAAATTGTCCTATGGACATGTAGTGTAAAAATGATATTCAGAAGTTATAATGTTATAGGCTTTTATCCTGTTTCAGTATCATTCATTTTTGTCTTTAAGATTTGGACAAAGGAGTACAAAGAAAGTTTATTAAATCTGCAGATGACAACAGTGTGTGTGTGTGTGTTAAGAGGAGATGCTTCTGGAACACACCAGATTATAAGTCTGGAACCAAAAAAGTCACAGATGCACTAAAGTTAAGGTGTGAGGGGAATTAAAAAAGATAAAAAGTTCAAAGGACAAAGACAAAATCCTACATGAAAAGTTGTACAGATAACACTGATAAGAGATTACAAAGTGCCACAAAGAAACTTGGGAGTTACAAGGAATCACAAGCTGAACATGAATCAATCATCTCCTGCTGTTGTGAAAAATACTAAACTTGGGTGCATCATTTGAAAGCCATATGAAATACTTCTTCTAGTCTATGCAGTAGCAGTGAAGTCTCACACTGAGCCCTGTGTCCAGTCTGGGCACATCTTTTCCAGAAGGACCCAGATCAGTTGGAAGGAATCCCTCAGAGAAGTAAGAATTATTATAACATAGAAAAAAAAAGAAAAAAAGGAAAAAAAGGAAAAAAGAAAAAAAGAGAGAGAGAAAATCTGTATGAGGTTGGATATTTTT
The DNA here is from genome assembly GCA_024606505.1 of Aquila spilogaster. Classification (NCBI taxonomy): domain Eukaryota; kingdom Metazoa; phylum Chordata; class Aves; order Accipitriformes; family Accipitridae; genus Aquila; species Aquila spilogaster. The sequence continues at coordinate 30,884 of JANHGO010001024.1, forward strand.
TTTTTTTTTTTTTTCAGTATTAGAATAAAATGGTTGAGGTGGAAGGGACCTACAAAGATGACTGAGCCCAACTGGCTGACCTCTTCAAGGCCATTCAGAAGTTAAAGCATATTATTAAGGGTATTCCAAATGCCTCTTTGAACACCTGTCAGTGGTTTACAGGCTGGTTCTGCCCGGTTCCGTGACAAAGGGGCGAGGGGACCCACGCCCCAGGAAAGGGGAAGGGGGAAAGGAAAAAGGGAGATGGGCCTAAAAATAAAGCAGCAGTGACGATCTGAGAAGGAAAACTGATTTACTAAATACGATATCGGAATGCAAAATAACACAATATAATACAACATAATTGGAATTGAAGCTAATAAATCCAATAAAATGAGAGAGAGAGAGAGTGTCTGAAAACCAAAGGTCTTACGCTAACGCTGAAGGCGAGACAGCTAGGGAGCACACTGCTGGGATGATCTGATAGGGGAAAAGAGAGGGATCTCGTGACTTTCCAACAGTTTTATCTTTCCCTCTGAGTGGAAAATGGAAAAACGCAAAGTAACGCGAAGTCCTCTGGGGAACATAGTTGTTCTTCTCTTCTGAGGCAGGTATACCTGGAACCATCGACAATCCATGGAACTGGAGCATTAACTCTTTTACTCCCAGTGCCTTACATGATGTTATGATGTGGAATACCGATAACAAAAAATCATAAAACCATGACAACACCATTCTTTCAACCCAAGCCACAGGTCATGAGCTCAGCATATCAAGCACTGGGCAAACACAAAATAATGCGACTGTCCCTAACCATAAAAAGTGAACAGAAAAATCTATTAAAAAAAATACTAGAGGGAATACTAGAGAAAAATGCTTATGGATGTTCTGTAGATCTCCTAAGATGTTGAACCCTTTAGGTATATTTTTAAAGTAAGGCTTAGAAGTTAAACTGAATCAAAAAGAAACACTTAGAGACTTACTTCAAAAACTCTAAAATGAGAGAACATAGCAAAAAGAACTTTTCACCTCAGACACTAGAAGTGACCACAGAATAAGTTGAGACTGACTCCTGAAATACAACAGTGTAAAAATTAGACTAAAGTTAGATCTGATCTGCTTTGAGATAGGACCACAGGTTAGGAACTACCTCTTGCCATGTTTGTAATAGAGCACTTTTGTACTAATGATACTAAAATATTTTTGCATGCACACTGATTGTTTCCATCCATCTATATACATAAGTCCCTCTGAAAATAATGCCTCCTATTTATTTCCGCTGAAGCTACAACAGCTACAAAAAGCAAAATAACACTATTTGATAAAGCAAATTTTCATCTACAAAACACTGTTTTTCCACACAGTCACCACAATTAGCTATGCATTTTTGCCATCCATGAAAAACTGCCTGCATGCTATGCTCATATAACTCTGCATGGCTGTCTGGAATGTGGCTAGTCTTTCACATTGCTATTGCCCCTGCTGAAACACACCAGTCACTGCCTCACTGTGCTCACATCCACTCTCTGGTCTCCATAAACATTTAACAAGTGTCAATTAATGTCAATAGGTACAATTTTTTCTGCATGGAGGAATTCAATTCCACACCTTTGCTTCATCTGTACTTCTATGTCAGATGCCATTTTGTCAGTGTCCCTCTGCTGCCATCTGTCACACAACAACATGTAACAGAATATTGTCAGGAAGGCTCAGTCTCTACTGCCATACCACCAGCATCTGCCTCTGACGTCATGGGCCAACATAATAAAACAGGAGGCATTATTTTCAGTGAAGCTCTTGCATATATAAATTACATATTCATACATGTGTGAGATGTTAGTACTTTGCAGTTTACAATCAGAAGAATGGATAAGGCTCATGCTCATCACGCTGGTAATAATCCTAATATTTAAAAATACTCTTATATTACTGTTCAATTTAGTAACATTATTTTGTAAATGTATTGATTTCATGTGGTCTGCATTATAATTATTTTAATTCCATTTACTGAAAATATTAATTACGGCAAATGAAACAGCCTGGAGAAAATAGCTTTTTTCATGATGCACTCAAAGTTATTGATGTCAGTTATCCTCAGATGCAATGAGATAATTGTAACCATGTTGACCACTTTTCCTCTATTCTGAGCAAGTTACTTGTCTCCAGTAAAGCATGAATTATCTTACTGCTCCATTTATCATATACGCATGAGACTCTAGACTCTGGAAATCTTCTAGCTAAAGCCCTAGAAATACTTAACAACAACAGTTGTTAAGTAATATAATGCAAGAGGATACAAGGATAAACAATTTGAAATATATCCAAAAACTGAGTAAAAGCATTTCCACAGCACATGATCTTTCAATTTGTTATTTCTTCCTTGCCTATACACAGCTTTAAAGGCAAGCAGGTTACAGAACTTCTTTTTTCCTAATGTCTCTGGTTAAGAATCGTTGGGGCTAATTACTGCTATTACAAATCTTTTTTCAAAATATATTTTTTATAAAAAAAAGTTAAAAAATATCAAATATTTCAAAAATGTCTTAAAATGCAAATCATTATAGAAAAAGAGCGCTTCCCTGTGAGTCCAAGGTCTGTACATACCATTGTTTATTTATTACAGCCTCAGTGCCAGCACCCGACACCAGCTTACAGTTGAGATAATTGTACATAATTGAGATTCTTTTGTGTTATTCTTCTGTCTTTTTTTACAGTTGCATTAACCAGATCCTTTCCTAGCCCCGAACGACCCCTAGGTGATACAGCAATTGCTTACATGGAAAAAGAGCCACTAGGAAAGTATTTTGTGAACTACTGCTGAGTATGCTACTAAAAGTCTAAAAAGAAGAAAACTGTAAGGGATGCCCTTAATTCACTGACCTCCATTTGGAAATAAAACATCTTGCTGAATGTAGGAGGGTGAATAGTATGCACAGAACAATCTGATATTACCAGCAGGCACAGGTCAGTTCCGCTTGTACTATGAGCTGGCCTGAAGCTGTGTGCAGATGCCATCCACAAGCTCCCTGGCTCCTCATTTTCAGCTCAGCTCCATGTTAATTTGGCCATAAGCAAACTCAGATCAGTGTGGCACAAAGTCTAGCAAGATCTTCAACATCTGCTTGCAGAAATACTTTTTATACATATTCTCTTACAGTCTAGTGCATGTTGTAGACACAGGCTAGCAAAGTCTACCCCAATTTCCTCAGAAAAAATGGCATGACCATAGATCATAAAGAACTCAAGATTGATTACAGTACAACTGCTCTACAGATAATGCTCATACACAGGGTTGTATTTTAAGACAGCTTAAAGCCCCAGTCCAAAAATAAACATAAATAAAATACCATTGCGCTGAGTATGAAGGAAAACTATGTTCACATAAACAGGCCTCAGAATGCACAACTCTGAAGACAGATCAGTCTGAAGAGAGAACATTTGCTTGCTATTTTTGGAGGCTGTTTGCTGCCTTCAAAAGCATGTTTAGTGTGCTGCAGTATACCCAGTCATGCAAATGAACATGCACAAAAGTTCCAGAGAATATTTGTTCAAATTTTGCTCTGAATTTTCATTGAATTGTTAAAGAAATTTAAATTTGGGATCAAGAGAGCTATAATTTTTTAAACAGACTTAATTTCAGTTGTTGGGTTGATGAGAGGAAGATTTAACAAAAAACCCACAGATTTTTAAATTCCATTTCATTTTCATTTCCAAGTCTAGTCTCACTAATGCATTTTCTTGCTGAAAAAAAAAAAGAATGGTTGATTTACTGACTGTGACTATTCAAATCTTATCACTTCATATTTCTTAATGTGAGTCAGAGATTTAAAAAATTATATATTTACTGTTTTGTATGTGGTCCCATCTAAGGTCAGCCTTGAACATAACCTCTGTGTGACTGAGAGCCCAGCCATTAGACCTATGCTCTTTCTATCCTACTGCTTCAGGTTTCAAGTAAGCAGCCATGCATATTAGGAAACAAATTTGGGAGTTTTATGGACTTAAGCCCATTAAAATCAAAGGGAATATTTCTGGGCACTTTCAAGATAACTGATTAGATTACTTTCAGTGCTTTATTAGCTTCTCTTAGCGTCTGAACACGTTCATTTACATGGTTATGGCTGCTGAGTCAAGTGATGAGTAAATTATGTTGAGAAAAAAAAAAAAGTCTGAGAACAATTCTCCTTTCTTTCTCCCTGAAAGAGATTGATCTATTTTTTAACAAAAGCTGCCATATATGATACAGAAATTATGAAAAGGCCTTTGGTTTACTTTGTCAGCAGCAAAGCTGAAGAAACCACTTTCATGTAGAAGTGTGCAATGTTAAATTCGACTTACCTTTAGCTGTACTAGATGCACATCCACATGTCTGCTATCTGAGTCCTGCTGGACAGAGTAAGTCAGATCCCTGACTCTTTCAGATGTCATTCGAAGCCATGTCTCAATTTCTGGCAAATGAAGAACAATCTTCCAATCAGCCCCAGTGTGTAGAGGAGGTGGCTTGTCATACTGCTGGCCAGAATCAAGCTCTTTCATGACATCCTCTTCCACATCTCCATCTACTGTAGGAGTCATGTTTATAAGCATGGGAGATGCATCAGATGGCATGGGGTCCAGATCTTGTGTTCTCATAGGAGAGAGTGCTACATCCATGGCTAACACAGGAAAGTTTAAACCATAATTCTTTAATATGTATCTGTAAAGACAAAAAAAATAGAGACTGCTGTTATGAGACCATATTTACCAAAAAAAAAAAAAAACCAAAAACCATTCAGTAAACTAGAAGTAAATGGCAAATTCATAGAGGTATCATCATACTTCTCAAATAAATCCTTCAACTTGCACATCCAACTGACAAGCTTAAGAATGAACAGATTTTCCAAATTAACTTTCATCATTTGAACAAATAACTTCTTTAAGAAAAATAACATTAGCACATTTCTCCCACTGTAGACAATCACCTTGGAAATAACGTATTTCATTAATGAAAAAATGTGCTAATTTTCTACAGTTACAACATAAACAAACTAAATGTCCACAAAGTTAACACAATTTTCCTGAACTCCACAAGTTAACATAAGTCTCATATTTGTAAGATAGCACATATTAGTACATATTCTTTGGCCTGAGAGTTATGACTAAACAAAAAATATCTCAGGTTTTATGGAATTTCTTTTTGTAATTGCCTACTCAACTATTGGTCATTTACAATAAAAATTTTGACAGTGTCCTAGTTTTATTACTATTCCATATCATAACATCATGCGACAGGCTGTTGGGTGTAGAGACAGTGCACTGTGGAGCTGTGTTTCCTGTTTAGCAGTCTCACGTGAGTTCTTACTCTCCAAGGGGAAGATACACTGGGATGCACAGCATTTCCCAGGAGATTCCACATGATTTCCTATTCTGGGTGATGGAAGAAAAGCTCTCTGGTCTTTCACCAGGAGGCGAGCAGTAGAGGGCCTGTCAGTAAAGATTCAGATGGACTTTTTTTCTCTCCTCCAATTTTATTTTCGGTTCATTTTGATTTATTACTATTAATTATTGTGTATTATCTCACACTCCTTTTAATAAACTATTTTCTCCTACCTCTACCAAGTTTTTCCCTCTTCCTTTCCCCCTCCATTTTTTCCTGAGTGGGGGAAGGGTGTTGCATGATTGACTCTTCAAACCATGACAGACAGTAAATTTTTGGCAACTAATGAGTGCACTTGGTCAGTCTGTTTGTAGGCAGACTTCAGTCTTGAAATGTAAATTCTTGTAGTTTTGTTAGATTAATAACTGTTGCAATACATGAATCTCTATCAAAATATATAGATTCCATACTTAAGTGTTAAACTTCATACCTATAAAGTCTTTTTATAGGAGTGACTTTATTGAAGTCCCAAATCTCTGTGTTTTCAACATACACTTACAATGTACACTGGAAAAAGGAAAATATTTTGCTCCATTCCTCTTTCTCTGTATGCTCTAGCTACATGTAGAAGGCTGCAATAGACCTTATGCCCAAGGAAAAATAAAAATACTTAGCAGCATGGAGACAGGCTTGGAGCTAAGTACCTAAAAAATTATGAAAACTTCAGTTTAGTAGGAGATGCAATTTTGGAGAGATTCAAATTTGATACATGCCTGCCTTTGATGTTCAACTTCACTAGAATATATACTGCTACTTAATTGCTTCTTCAATACTTTGCAACCCTAACCTGTAGTCAGAAAGTCACTTTAAGAACATTAAGAATGGATCCTTTTAAACTTGTTTGCTTTTTTCCTTTGTTATAACTAGTACACTTTAGAAATACTTTAATTACATTTTAGCAACTTTTGCTTGTATCTCCATAGTGCTAAAACCATGAAACAAAAGAAGTCATACAGCTATTACTTTGGGCAACATTCCGAGTCTTCATGGGTGAGGGTGTCAAATTGTAAAGACTACAGTTTAGTTTTTAGCATAATAGCAGTAAGACAGCAGAAAAGATACTAGTGATTTTCACTACTAAATCAACTACACTTTATTGAGTTATATTCCTAAACATTTCAGGTGGACTCTCAGTATTCAATGACTACTCCTGCAGGAAGTGAGAGCACCAAAGAAGCATCCAGACTTCAGGCTACTTCTCATAGTTAGGAAGGGGGGGGAGGTTTCTTTCTTGCTCCTAGATGTGCTTCTGCACATCTGTCATTCCCTCAAAACAATATTTGGAACTACTCTCTAGCTGGTTAATATTAATTTGGCACTTCAGAACAAAATTTTGTATCCATGCAATCAAAGGAAAGAATAATAAATTTCAGTCTCTCCCAGTGTCTGCTGCACAATTTCAAACTCCTTCAGCTCATTTTTGTAAAACGTTTCAGAATATGACTGTGTCAAACAAAAAGATTTTAGAAAGACTGCATAATATTAATGTATCAGTGTACTGAGCATCTCTCACATCCATCTCTTTTCACCATTTGTTTTTCAACTTGAACGCTGTTGCCATACATATCCCAAATACACTTTCTTAGACAAAATTCTAGCTGAAGACATTTTCCCTTAAATACTGCTGCTCATAGCCCAGTTGTATAGAACATAAAATCAACTGTTCCACCAGGTAAAAATATCCTCTTAATTTAGACATATCCTTTACACGATTTCCTCTGTAAAAAAGTGATGTTACAGTAAAGTGGATATAGCGTTTATTTTGGTATGTTTACAGGTTAAACAAGTCCACCAACAAAGCAGTTGGCAGCCTCAAATCACCAAATGATGCAGAAACACAGGAAGTACAGCACTTGCTTAGTAGTTTTTTCACACACACACAAAACCCATTTGCACACCACAAGAGTTTTTCCAACATGACTCAGCACTAGTAAGGACATTAAGGCAATTAGCAAACAGAAATTAAAGCATGCTGTTGAAGAAGCAAACAAAAGACAGCCCATGAGGCATGCAGAGCACAGCTCCAGCTCTGATGCACTGCATTTACAACCAGCACCCGCCTGGAACCTGCTGACCTGGGTGTTGTTACGATCGCTTGTCTCTACTCTAGCTCACCAGCATTACAGCTGCACCTCCTTAATCCTAGTCACTCTTGGAGTCAACTTCTTTAAATCTTTTCTTTCTGCTAGATCATATAGCAAGTTGCAGCACTTCAAGTAAGAAAATGAGAAAGAATTTAAAAATAAATAACTCTGTACATTCCCCTCTTGAAAAAAAACAACAAACCCTCACAAAGGTAATAGAACACACTGTGGCTACTAACTAGCAAGGTCTGGGGCACCTTTAAAAAAGCCCACACATGCTTGAAAGGAGAAACCGTCACAGCTAGAAGCAACTGAGCCGGAGCACCAGCGTGCAGACTCCTTAGTGCGCAGACTCATGGTATTGCTTCCTGGCAGAATAAAAAGGCACCGTCAGGCAGCTCTGGTGCAGGCAAGGCAAACCAGAAGCTCCTCCTGCTCCCTCTGAAAACTGAGCAGGAAGGCTATGGCTGCCCTGGCAGTCTCCCGAAACTAGGGAGGAAAGCAGGCCCCTCCCAGCTGCCCTGGTCCAAAGAGATGTCAGGTGGCTCAGTGCGTGTCTGGGGTAGCCCTGGGGGACAGATGGAGAAAGCAAAGAGCCCTGTTACAGAGATGGTGATGCAGATGCAGGGTTCTGCTGGTTCCACTCTCTGGATCACTGAACGTGCTTAGGCTGGGTGGGCTCACACATGTCTGATCAGGTCAGCAGCCTTGCAGAGGGCTGTTAAGCCACCAGCTCCTGAAGATAATAGTTATCTGCTTGTCATGCCATTCTTACATAGACACTGGTATATGTTCACCCCGGCTATATATTTTTCCCCTCAATATCCTAGTATTTAGGACATTAATTTATATCAAACATGCATGGAAGCTAAAACCAGAAAGATAGGATGTGAAGTCCTGTTTTAATTGTTCCGGTATTTGAATAAAGTAGCACCAGTGCAATTAATAAATTTCAGCAATAAATTTTGAGAACAATATGGATTAAAACATTTGCTAGGAAGTGTATGAATGGAAAAATCACATCAAGCAATGCTTTGGGATCAGATATTACAGTGCTAGACATTCTGTGTGACTGACTTCAATTGCTCAGTTCGTTATAGTTTTGGATTACTTTTCCAAATTTTGTGCAATGCACAGATAGTGAACTGTAAACCATTATAAAAGTTAAAGCACTTATTACAGCTGACTACATTTATTCGAGTTACTCTGTATATGTTCCTATAGAAAAAAAATACTTTGAAAAAAAATCTACAGTTATACTTGCCCATCTCAGCAGGACCACTATCACTGAAGTTCTTTATAAATATGAACAGCTAAGTCTCGCTTTTACACTGTCAAATTCTGATAGCACTGGTAACAATCATAGGCAGCAAGCAGTGCAAAATCAATCTGCATTTCCTATCAACTAAATTCTTTCTGTACCTAAAGTATCTGTATAAACTAGGTGGCTTTAAACCTGCAGATGAACAGCTGAGAACATATTTTCAAATGTCACAATCAATAAAAGTTCATGTATCAATATTTTCAGGATGTAGCCTTTTATCATCATCGCTATCAGTGTAGACGTGATTTATGACACCATTATTAAAAAAATACACCGCAAATTACCGATTTTCTATCACTTCTGAAGCTACCATTTTAGTACACTAAAAGGACACATTTATAAATTACACAATACAGCTCAGAGCTTGGACTCTTTCTGGTGGTAGAAAAACATTACATAGATTAAGAGTATATTTTTTTCTCAAGTCCTTTATACGCAGTTCTATCTGTTTTCATGGTACTTGTATGAAAGGTAAGAAATTCTGTGTAAACACATGCACACATATGCTTTCTATCTTCATCTTCAGTAAGTGCATTATGCCTAACAGATGGCTGATTACCTTCCACTAATCACATAGGCAATCTCACTTTCCCCAGTTTTCTGCTCAATCAGATCCTAATGCTTTTATGCAAAACATGGAGTATGTATGTCAACTATAATATAGTTCATCAAATATCACAAGCCTTGAAAGACTTCTTTCACTCATTCTGCACCCGTTATTCACATTTTCCTTGTTTATACAGTGCAGTGCATATTCACGCTGCCAGCTATCAGATCATGCACATTTTCCTGCAACAGCAGTCAGCTTCTGTCAAACAAAGATTCATTAAGCATTTTAAGCCATACAGTAGTCCAAGCATTGATCAGTGGTGCAGACACTGGGTCGAGTGAATGTTAATGAGCTCTAATTTTTCTTACTGTCACTTATTGTTAAAAATCAGCCATAGGCATTATATAGCCACCTGCCCGTCAAGTAAACAATTCATTTCATTCTAAAAAATGGCATAAAAAACCTACCAGAAACTCCATCATTAAATGATTATGTCTGCTTGCTGACTCTGAAATATAATGATGTAAATTTTAGCATCAGGTTTAATGAGCTCATTGATGTTGAGTTTTCTTAAAGAGATACAGTCACAATGAATATCTTACACAGTCAACTTTTATTTCCATTTCTTTTACAGTACAACAGTGTCAGGAATTTTTGACCAAATAGTAAGGATTGTCTTTCAGGGAAAGTGTCTTCTTCAGATAATCCATTAGTACATCAAAAACTAAACTGTCAATAACTATCCAGAGAGCAACTTGAATTTAATTTCATATTAACATTATCCATGCTAAACTGATTCTATTGCTGATTTCATACTTGATTTAAGAAAAACAACAATTCAAATAACTGAATTCTAAGAGAGACGGTTTCTTTTATGTAAAAAAAAAATCCATATCACTCTATGAATGCGTTTCAGAAATGACTTCATCATTGTCCTACTATTACATCTAAATATCACAACAAATTGAACAGGAAGGGCAAATTTTTTCATTTAGGATAGCTAGGCCTCCTATGTGATGTGTACTGACTCTCAGAGGGCAGGTGATGCCTGAACTTCTGCAGGGTACAGACCAAAGAGACTTGTATACTAATGCCAGTATTAAGAATAATAATGAGAAGCATGATTGGACTGCTAGATTCCATTAACACATCTACCCCCCAAGGCTTTAACGGTAGCAAAGCCAGACCACCAATGAGTAGCAGCAGATATGCCACCATGAATGTTTAAAGCTCCCAATTACACTTATAAATCAGGAACTACAATGACTCAGCAAGCTCTTTTGTATCTGCTATTTCTCTAATAGAAGGTAAAGAAAAATGTAGATCTTGTAAGGTCTGCAAAAGGTATGAAATAGTCCAAACATTTATACTCTGAATAAATGCAGAATCTTACAAGACTGAAAAACTGAGCAACGAAATAGCAGATCAAATTCACTATAGGCAAACATGGTTTAAAATGAATAAGAAAAAGCAATCCTAATCACCTGTATTAAATGGACTTCAAGATGGATGTCACTACTCAAGGCCATCCAAGTTCCAGGAAAACAATCAGCTCAATATTCAATAGTAATCAAAAAGAAAAGCAAACATTAGAAACATTTAGGAAAAGAATAGGAAATAGAGCAGAAAAAGAATTAATTACATCACTATATATATCCATGGTACCCAGCTGAAACGTTGTGTGAGGAATTTCTCTCACTGCAAAGGGAATCCAGTGGAACTGGAAAAAGGGTTCAAAAAAGGCAATTTGAGGGACAAACAGGAATAGGGAATTGCCTCTGTTCAAGTGGAAACTGACAAAGCTGATGCTGTCAGCCTGAAAAAAAGTGACTTAGAGGATAAGGTAGAGGTCATCTGCCTAAACTAAAAGACTTAAGAGAATGCTTCAGCCATTCTCCTTGGCATGGTTTCTGCACATGGTTCTCCAAAGGAGAGCTTGAAGGATCCATTTCAAGTATCCCTTTCAAGAATTAAGTTCTCAATTTGTTCAGTGACTTCAGCTTATTCAAAAACTCCAACTTCCTGACTGAAATTCACTAGTGTCTGTATAGTATTTATAAAGCCACAATCACAATGTAGCATAAAAGCTTGAAGCAAAAATCCAGTATACTCTTGTCAGAAGCTTTTACCTTCATTGTCAAGTCCCAGAATTTCATAATCTGTAGAAACTGTACTGTGTTCTACTGCCACAAATAATCATTGAATTAATAAAGTTCACAGCAAATTTATACTAACTGTATATCTTTACACAAACACCAAATTTACCAAACAATTTATCCAGTGGTTCTAGTTCAGTATCAGTTGAACTGGAAAAAAAGTTAAAAATATTTTTAACTATTCCTCTGAAACAGAATACTGAAATATTCGCACTGAGTCTAGAAAGCCACCATGAAAATAAAGGAATACTTGTCTTCTTCAAAATTCTCTTCTAAAGGAAATATCCTGTAAGTGTTCATGTGGAAACATTAACACTGTGACATATGGTGAAGTCTCGTATTGAGCAGCACATAAAATTTACACACTTCAGGCTCATATCATTTTATGTCCTTCTGAAAAGCAAGGATACTCAATGAAAATAGTTCCATTAGATAACTGTAATGAGATGCATCAGAAAAAAAAACCTGCTCTACAATATGTACAGGCACTGAAAAAAATTGTGTAGTGCCAGATTCATACAGATACGATGTACTCAGAGATTCAGTCATATTGGGATGAACAGAAGTGTTCCCTGTCCATTTCTGATTCAGCACAGGTTTCCCCTGCAGTAAGAAAGAGTGACTAGATGATGATGCGGTGGGAAGACATTAACATTAAAATGGACACAGACAAATTAGCTGCATCACATTAATTCATCATTACTTCAGAAGTCTTTACCAGGTAGCTGCACCTAAACATCTTAAGGCATTTGTTGTCCTAATTTTCACAACAGAATGACAGCAGTTCAAGAACAGGGGCAAGTTTCATACACTGATTCTTCAACATACGAGTGAGTGGGTTTATGTTTCGGTGGGATTTTTTTGGCTTTTTTTTTTTTGATTGTTGTTAGGGTTTTGTTTTTATTTTATTCTTGTTGCTTTGTTATTATAATCTCTCTGGGTAAAGTCATTTTAGTGGTCAGAAGTAAGCAAAGTATTTGCAATCATAGCTTAACTTTTCCCTTCAACAGTTACATAAGTCAGATGGTGAGGAACATAAAATAGATACACCAGGTGGTCCCTGAGTCAAAAAATTTTTCTCTACGAAAGCAATATGAAAAGCCTTCTAACTTGGAAGACAGAAAAATCAAGATGAGGCTTGGCCAAATAGTAATGTTTATTTAAAATGGCCTTTAGAATGCACAGAGATTTGCTACCAAATATCTCCTTATAGAGGAATAATTTCAAAATTGAGTTTGTAAGTTTCATAGTAGTTTCCTCCAGTTCTCCCATAAGTATTATTATCAAAGATCTTTCCACTGATTTAGAGAGACAGACTCTTCTCTTTAATTTAGATATCTAATATTTCTTCCTTTTCTCCCCAAAAAAACAGGTAGAAAACCCTTTTCTTCCCCAAGTGGGGGTTAAAACACAGTATTTTGATTAAAAAAAACACTAAAAATATCTACTATTCTCACTATCACATACAGTTTAAAAATAAATAATTTAGCTTTTAAATATAATATTTTTTCACCATATAATTTATATAGATATAGATATAGATACAGATACAGATATAGATAGAACACCATAGTCATTGTGTTTTGTCTCAACCTGGGGATTCACAGTAGTAGGCTGATCTCTCTGGATCACAAATTGCCTTTCTGTACTGAGTCACACCAGCGTGTTCTGCTCCGTTATTTTGTTTCCTAGTACACTCTAATATCAATAATCCATTATAAAATGCATACAGACAGTTGTTTCAGACATACAGTTATCAGTAACAGGGTACTGTAAAACACCGTCTTCATTTGGGTATTAATTTTTAATGTACATGAAAATAAGAGACTTGCTGTATGCAATGATAAACTATTTTGCAAACTCTATTACAACTTGGATAAAATCCTGACTTCAGATGTTGACTTACTGTTTATCTAAAAATAGGTATCTACTTGTACTGTGCTATCAGTTGGACAACACCATCACCTAAGATAATGCCCACAGTTGCTTTGTTCCCTTTGTTGCCTCTCTTTCCATCATGCAATTTTACAAGGTCATTTACACCAGCATCGTAAAGGCATTTCCCTTGTCTAGTGCAGAATTATTGTTTCTGAATCATACTAAATGGCAGAGACAAGCTCTTTCTCTCCAGATGCATCAATACTGGTTTTGCACATAGAGCCTTCTAGTTTCACCATCAGCCACCTTCTGAATAGAATTTAAAAAAAAAAAAAAAAAACTTTCTCATCTTGTTTAATCTTGCAAATTTTGGAAGAAAAGCTATATGATAAACAGTATTACTGCAATCCCTACACGGGGTTCAAGCATCTTTCCAACTTAATCTTGCACCTGAATTTTAGTCAAAATTTCAAATATTAGCAATTGAAGAACTTCATTCTTAAATTCAAAATCAGTTTCAATACTGATAGAAGCTGGGACATTTTTCAGTATCAGATTCTTTCAAACCTTTATCATATATGGGAACAAAAAATACACCAGCTCTGGAGATGCAGTCCATAACAGTGATGTAATTGATTCTGATCTCTCTCTCTGATTACTATTCACTAAAACTAGCTTTATGGAAGTCAATAACATGGAAGGAATAAGAAAGCAGGCTTTCAAAAGGTTCTTACAGCTGAACACTGAAAATTAAGGTGCAAATGTTTCTACCCTTTTAACTCATACTTGTCTAACAGTTTCTTTTACCATAAGGAGAGGAAGACCATCTTCAGCCATTAAAACTACTTTTTACATGAGAAAAAACACATTTGGATATTTGTGGTTCAGATTATTGGAGCCTAACAACTCAAAGTATCATCTCTGCCATCTGCTGCACTTGAGGGTTATACTTACTTTATAGAGACAGTTACGTTCATCCAGGTTTTTATTGCTCTCTTGATATGAAAGGTACAGATAATATCAGGTTCTATCATTTCTTTAAATGTTTCCAGGCTCAGAGAACTCTCCTAGAAATGTGACCAGGGACTTGTATTTTAATTTTCAAGAGGCAGAAACAATTGTGCTGCCCCAAATAAGTGTAATTTACTTCATAAGAATAGCTTGAGGATGGTGAATCATGCCCCCTTTGCTGCCACCAGCATGTGGTAAGATATTGACACCAGCCAGTTACAAACAAATGAGCTGCAGACTTCTTTATGCATTGCACACCGATAGAGTACAGGTTTGGCAACCTGTTTAACATTCTCACCATTTTCTTAACATTTTCATTTTTTTAAACACTGAAAAATTCAATAATGTGAATAAATAAACAAATTCCATGAAGTAGTCCACAGGAGGTGCATTCAGTTTGATAAAGAATTTAAATTTCAGACCAAGTACCTACACAGAACTTCTCATTTTGTTTAAGATTTCCTGAATCATTGGCACATGGGGGAAAAAAACACAACGTTTTTCTCTTACAAAATGTGAGGAAGAGATTTGTCCTGGAAATGTGGCTTCAGATTGAGCCTGTGTTATTTATTCATGCATACAGAATAGCCAAGCCTTTAGAAAAGTGATCAGACAGACAGAAAACACAGGAAAACCAATATTCTGTAATGCTTTCACATAGAACATTTGACTGGAAGAGAAAAAAAGTCATGAAATCCTTAATTGCACATTGATTGCAACAAATTTTAGACAAAATGTGAGATACAGTCTTGTCCTTCAATATCCTTCAGTGCCTTACACTGGTCCTCATTGAGGCCATGAGGAATCCCTGTTTAGGTCTTCCTTAGCTCACACATCACAGGAGCATTCCGTTCTCAGCTCTGATGAACAGCCTGCCCTTTTGTGGGCTCTGCGAACCCTCGGCATCATACAAGTACCAGAAATAAGCCACACAGATAAAAAGGCACAATATCTGTCTAACTTGAATACAACTTCTTTTTGAATGAACACAGTTCAAAAATCTAATGACAGTCAGTTTTATTCAATCAACTATGAAATTCCTATATACATGTTTCATGCTATTGCCACTAAATGCAGTAGCATGACTTCACTAACCATTAGTGTATATGAAAGGGTGATGGCCCTAAGTTGCTTTCTCTGAACTGAAGGTCCTACCTTTTCTCCAACTGAAAATTCCATTGCTTCTTTTGAAGTTATAGTATGGAAGTGTATTTTCAGTTCTTAAATGACATATACTTTATAAATAATGATATCAGCACCTATGACCTCTTTCCTGAGCAGTAGTCAATTCACTGAGTTGCAAGTATAGCTTAAAAAAAAATCTATGTAGAATCCTACCAACATAAAACCAAAGCAGATTGATGCTATTTAATACTAAAAAGTTTTTAAAACTCAATCATTCTATCATGTAACCAATCTACAGAGGGGAAAGTATTTGGACCTGCATTTTTTTTCCACTTTCTTTATGGACATATACATGTCTGAGAAGTAGACACAAGACTTCAGAGAAATAGTGTGATTCAGAGGTGGACCATGACTCTACTTCAACAAGTTCATGCAAGATGCTACCCTGTACACAATGGAGATATAATTTAGTGTTTTTTAAATTAATGGCATTATAGGTACATCAGGACTACTAAATCCATGAGGAAAGTGAAGAACATGCTAAGCCATATCTAAGGATTGTATCTAAGGATTTTTATATCAGCTTACCACTATATGGTAAGATGATACAAAATTCACCTTACCATATATAATACAAGCAATATTCCAATTGACAGTATCACCGTGTTATACAATGATAGTGTAATGGTCAAAATCAATGACCATTTTATTAAAGATAAGACAAAAAGTTCTAAACATAGAACTTTTAACACTGATTGAAACACATTTTTGCACTAAAGCCTCTACTCCTGGGATGTGGAGAAAAAAAAAAAAGCAGTCTGACAGTTTGAACAAGAAAACAAATGTTTCCAAATCTTTGTGTTATCTGTGTCTAAGTCTGTTTTGGTGAAAACTGCTTCAGCTCAGTAACTTCAATTTAGCAATAGAAAATAACAAACATGGATGTTCCAGCTGCCAAAAAATATCAGCAGAAAACAGAGGAAAATGCTGGAAATGTCTGTGTTCACAACAACTGTGGAACGAAATGCCATTTATAGAGCCTGCCACAAATGATAATATTTTTTTCCAGAAGAATCTTGAAAACAGTGAAAAGCTAAGAGGGAAAGAGAGATGAACAGTTTGTTGGGAAGGTAATTTTCTTTGCAGTTGCCAAAATCTGATAAAATTAAGATGACATGGTTGTTTTCTGCATCACACTTCTAATTTGTAACTATACCCTTTGATGATATTTTAAAAAGGAACATGCTTCCATCTTAAATTTATTTTGCAAAGCAAAGACAAACTGCATCATGGATGAGTGAATCTGTCCACTGCATTGAGAAAATCTGATTTTACAGGGGTTATAGATGCTTCTTTTTGGGGATGAAAACTATGTCATTTTGTAACAACTAAGCATTCCTCTAAGCTTAGAGTAGTCATTTATGATGGACACTGTAATAAGACAGTTGCCCAACACCTTTATTCCATTCCCAATTCTGAAACCTGTTGAATAAGTGAATTGCTTCTCCTTGTTCCCCCTTCCATCCTTTCAAGAGCAAGTTTCTGAAGCTAATAACTCTTTCAGCATACACAGAAGATAACAAAATGAAGCCCAATTATATTTGGGAATTTTAAGCACTCCAGGTAGTAAACAACTTGCTATGAAAAAAAAATAAATAAAGGCAAAGACAAACTATCAGCTGTTCTGAACATACAGCACTTTTACCACCACTCCCCAGGCTGCCTGACTTCACTTTCAAGTAACAGTGATACACAGTAACACACTTTAAATAGAAAGTAGGGACACCTAATTTATGAAGGGCGACTCCGTTTCACTACTGTTAAATAATTAAAATGGAAGACATATATTTGCTAAGCAGCAACTGTTCCCAGAGTTCTTTTCTGGAAGAAAACTATCCCTTAGAAGTAAGGTAAAGTTATGAAAGTAACTGTCAGCTCCTCCAATCTGAATTTCAGGGTAATCACTGGAATTTATTACACAAGTCATTCAGCGTTTATCCATGATATTCTAGACAATTTCTGCAAACAATCCCAGTCATGTATAATGAAGCTGACCAGGAAGGCTATAGCTAATATCAAGGGATATCATGTTTTATATAAAGACTAATAAACAACCATGATAGCAAACTTTATACAGATCTTTTACAAGTCTGTTGAATGCAAAATTAGGTATTTCCCTCCTTGGAGTACCAGAAAGAACCAGAACTGCAAAAATGGTTTCTAGATTTGCTTGATACTGTAATTTAATTGTGTTCATATTCAGCCATCTCATGATCCTGCACTTGTATCTCTACCTGTTCCTTTGAACAGACGTAATGTAATAGTGTTATGACCTATGAGTGAGGATCCTCATTGATACTATAATGCAGATTGCTAACGATATCACAAACTAGCTTAGCATCACTTTACACAGGTCATGAGAACATACATAGCAAAAAGGTAGTTATAAAATCTACTATTCAGTTCCTCATCAGTGAGAACAATTCCTTTCTTTAGAAAAGTTACTTCTTGCATAAAGGAAAGGTCTGTAATGTTATGACAAATAAGTAACTGAAACAAGGGACAGTCATGGATGGATAGAAAAAAGTTAAAAGTATGCAAGTCTCAGAAGCAACTCTGGCAGTCACTTCACAAAGAGCTTTCACTTTTGATAGCAAAACAGTTAATTATCACCGCAATAAGTTACTCAACATGTTTAGCCAGCTGTGTAAATTTTCTCACCTTGTTTCATGCCTTTCTCAACATCTGCTAGGATAAGAGAGAGCATGAGCTGTGCCTAATCCATGGTCACATGTGCAAACTGGCTGGTCAGCATGAGCCCACTGGCAACTGGCTCCTAAGCATAACACACACTTCTGTTTCCTATGTGCATTTTTCACACTCGGGGAATAATTTGAGTCTCCTTCCACTGTCTAGCTACTGATGTTATAGAACGTAATAGGAATTTAAAAAGCTGTGACTGTATTGGGCTTACTTTTGGGGTGCGCTATTGTGTGTTCTGAGGCTTTGATCACTTAACTGACCAGAACAGATATTTAGGAGCAACATTTAGATCCCAGCAAACACAAATTTTTGATGCTTGCTTTCTTTGAAAGCCAGGCCACAGGGAAAAGGAACAATAAGAAAAAATCCCAGTAAGAACAGGAAGGTAGCTGAGTTGTCCACCTTTCCTAAGAAGCAAAGGAATGCTCTAAGATTTTGTGATGTACTGAAAGCCCCACAGATTTCTGTCCTTATTTCAATATTGTTGAAATTGGCTGGTAAGTCTGACCTGGTTAAAATCAGCTAATGCTGAGCACTTCTGCGTAATTTCAAGAAAGCTAGCTTTTATATTGCTTTTTTTTTTTTTTTATGCCAGCTGTGTAAAGTTTCAATCCAAATAAAAACACAATAAATTTGAACTATGAAATTATTTTGAAAAATTCCCATGTGATTTTATTCCAAGCTCAGTTATTCCTGTGCTTCAATCAGTGACATCAACAATTTGTTTAGGCTGTTGCAAGACTAACTAAACATCAATAGCTACATAGCTTTCTGTCTCTTCTCTTTGTTTTGATGCTTATTTCTATTTGAACTAATTTCTTACTCCTAAAATTAGTCTTTCTTAAATTCCCCTGGAAGCCAACCTAGTATTCAGTAATTTTTAAGTCACAGTTATTTGCCCTAGCTGTTGCAGCCCTTTAGATTGAAGGAACCACAGCTCATCCACTATAACGTCGGCACTTAGGACCATAGCCTTTTAATATCCAATACATTTGCATAAGACTGATAGCTATGACACAGAGCTATGGGAAACCTGTGATCTTCCAGCCAGAGATCAAGCAGGACATCCTAGGACAGAAGCAGCTCTTGGAGACAGTTCCTCTCCACAAGATCTTGACAGTCCTTGCTAAAATCTTATTTCCCATCTAGCACTATGAATTCCACACACGCCAACAACAAGCCCTACACAACTTGCCAGAACCATTAGTATATGCCAGGAAAGGATGGTCTGTCCTTGTCTGCTGAGGTCCTCACCAGATAAAAGCATCAGAGCTGGTGCTGCTCTGGGGTCTCTCATACTATCTGCTGGCAACTGAATCAAGCCCAAGCAATCCGTGTTAAAGTGTGCGCATGTCATCTTTCTAACACCTCTCATTAGAGCATGTGTTCTTCTGCTCATCTGCCTTGGGCTTCTAATTATGTTCACGGTGTATGTCCTACTTGCATCATAGTTTAGGATCTGCAGCCTAGTGTCTTGAGACTTATCTTGAGTCTCTTTCTACTCAGGACAAATGAAAATTTCCCTTGTAAATTGTATCCAGCTGGAAATAATCTTCATCAAAATTAAGAACTATTTTTTCAGCAATCACTGAGAAAATAATTCCTTAGATATAATGCATATTACCTTATTAACAATTAAACATGCTCTGCTAATGGACAGATTGAGCGCAGAGAAATGTGGTCCTATTTCAGCCATCTTAAATTTATGTCACTGCTTTCATTTCTTGTTAAGAAATTTGCTGTCTCTTCAAAAGAGATGTTCTTTTTATACACTAACCTCATTGTACATACAGCAATGAAATAGCCAAAATGAACACAAACACACTTCAGCTAAATTCAGCCTGAAACATAATTCAGAAAGATAAATAGTACAATAGAATAAGTTGGAAATTTTGAGTAATACGTTTAAACAGAAACTTGAGAAGATTTACTTCGTGTTACAAAGCTGTTGAACCTATTGTCAAGACCATTTTCATGATAACTCTAATACTTCTTCCCTGAATAGCTAAAGCTTCTAGATTAGTTACACTTTGATCCTGAGGAGAAAGTGAGTCATCAGTGGAAAGGATGAATGTTAAAGAGAAATGAAAGAACTAATTCAATTATGTTAAAACAAACAAATGAGCCTTTCCTTTCCAGAAAGGAAAGCATGCAAGGATTTGACAATAAAATCTTCCAATCGGTAGATTACTGGAGTAGCTTTAAATTATTTTAATCACAAATATTATGTGGATATCAAACTCTGAATTCATGACATCCTGGATGTTCATTAACTAAGTAATAAAATTAACTAAAGGTATTGACTAGTTACCCTCCAAAAATGTGCTAGGTGCCAACTCACTGCTACATCAGTAAGGAAAAATGTCATACAAGGCTATGAAGTCTCAACACACACAGCAGAAATCAATCACAGTATACGTGGATATATAAGACATGCAATCGTTTTTGAGTTACACCAACATAAAAGCTCACTGAATAGTCTGGAATAATTCACTCACACAGTCCATCCATGTAAGTCACTGAAACACATATACAAAATACAAAAATGCAATAAACTGGTAAAATCTGTTTAGTGCTTAGCCATATTTGGACGACCAATGCTACACAGACACTAGTCAACTTTTGTCATTTAAATATATGTATACATACACATATATACACGTCAAACAATTCAAAAGATGTAAGAATGCTGAAGGAAGTGGTGAAGCTTGGCATTTTTAATTCCTACCTATATAACTTTTATTGCAGACCTTCTTCCAGGCATCTCCAGCTTTTTGTGAAAGCATCATTATGCTTTAACATAGAATGATAGCAACTGGCACTAATGACCCCATTTATTGCGACTTTACCATCTAACAGTTTTCATCAGTGTAGAAACTAGCTTTTTGTGTACCAGAGATAAAGGATGGTACTGGATATTAACATTAAATGTTAATTAAAACAGTAGCTCTTTAAAGTAATGTGCAGTGACAGTTTTTCCCCATCCCTCTGCTGCCGTAAGTTTCTTTCTAGTTAAACAAATCTAGTCATCTCTAAATATACATGTATGACAGGCTCAGAGACAGGAAATGTATTTCTCTAGTGAGGAAAGAAAAAACGGGAAAACTTGCATTATTTCAGCTTAACAACCTACTCACTTTCTGAACTGATTACTTCTATCCAGGCATGTAGGAAGTGTTTCCTGTGGGAAGACTGGGGGCCTAACAACCCCACAGTCAGGGTTACTGTGAGGAGGGGAACAGTGCTGGAGCCCTCCTATCTTGCCAGAATGTGCACAGGAGATGAAGGAAAAGAGAAGGATGAAAGTATTACATTTCCCTTTCCAGATATAATCTATTTCATGATCCCATTCATAATTGAAGCTTTGGTCTTATCTCCAAATCATGTCATAAATGAGACTTGGGACATCTACGTGACTGTTTACAGCTCTGGGACAGAGACAGCACAACTCCTTCAGAGCAACAGAACCCTAAAGCAAAGATAAAACTCATCTGTGTGTACAGCTGCACTTTTCCTCAGGCTAAAACAGACTGAAGAGTTAATCCTGCCAGGATGATCAGTGGCTTCACTGTTTTCTTCCAAGGCAAGACACATACTCAGATAGACATACATAGCAATTAAATATAGCACTTGCCATGCTTATATTTTTGTCTTGGTTTTTAAGCAAGAAAACAGGTCTTTCCACTACCTTGGATTTCCCTCGTACTGAAAGGTCTGAGGATACACTAGGCGCCACAAGCAGGTATTCACCCTGGTTAACATTACTGAAAAACACATGTGGTGATGTCAACTATGGCATCAGAACAACAAAGAAAAAACAGATTGCATAACTAACAACAATACCATTTAGTACATGCATCTGTTCCAGTTAGGCTTTGTTTGCAGCCTACTAAAAGCAGAATGAGAAAACACTCATTCTTACTAAGACTCTGGGAAAAGGTTTGGCTCCATTTTCCACCAATATAACCTACTAACTATTATGAATCTGATTATGAATCAGAAATAACAATATACTTTACCTTTGGTAAGATATTTAATTAAGCATTGTACTAAACACTAACGTAACAGGTAGAATATTTTCAATGGAAGTAGAGCATATACTAAAAAGCATTAAGAAGCAGGTGGATACTTAAGGGATCCTGGGATAAAGCACTTGGTAGGGAATCAAACAAGTCAGGGTTTTTTTGAGTGAGATTCCACAGGGGTTAGTGCAATGCCCAATACTATTTACCATTTTCATCAGCAGTCTGGAAGCAAATATTAAAACACTACTGACAACATTTTCAGATAGACTGCTGGAAACTGAAGAGGGATCTCTACATTTCCATTAAAGCAAGGAGCCCACTTGGTTTTTCCACACAACACAATAGCAAATAAAAATAGGGGAGCCTTATTGGCAGCTAAGATTATACCTTTTGTAAACTAATTCCCCATAAAATACAACATTTTTTAGTATCACACCAAAGATCAAGGAATTAAAATTGATATCTAGCATGAGGGAATCTTGACTCAGGAATGACAGTAAAGGTTGCTAAGGACAAACAGCAAATAAGTGCTATATGTTACACTGTGAGAAGCCAGGTTAGGAGAATTTTGGAAACAAACTGGGAACAAGGGAAAACTGGGAAAAAAAGTAGCACTATCTCTGAAGTGAGAACTATATCTCAACAGTGAGATGTAATGTTGTGGAGGGGTGTGGCATATACTTTTCAACAGCAATGCTGGAAAACTGGAGTGTACACAGCAAATCCAATTGAAATTAGCAGAATGAGAAAGGTGCTTGGAACTGGAAGAAAAAAAGATGCATCTGTTTAATGTCTCAACAGAAAAACAGGGATACATTTTTCATCAAGAACACATGAATATCCAAACACGCTTCCTATTGAAAAAGCAGAACAACTTGGACTCTAAGGTTGAATTTCGACAAGTTCAGATTATAAAAGAAGTCTCTAACAACAGGGGTGATTAATCATGATGATCAGACTACTGAGAAAAATGTCAGTTCTCTGCCTGCTGCTGATCAAGAATGGATGATATAAGTTTACCAGATGAAAGTTATTGAGCTCAAACATCTGCAAAAATCTAATAACATTAAAATTGAAGAACTACTTAGGAAACAAAATTGTCAGGAGATTGACTTTCAGAGACTGCCTTCTAAATTGTTTTTAACTGCTACATCAGAAGCATGAATTTCTGTACCCAGTATTCAAACCCCTAGGCCACACCATGTTTCGCAACGCTATAACAAAGAACGCTGAACTAGTAGGAAAATAAGCACCCAGGTTCTTCTAATCATGCTTTAAAGAATTGCTGTCTTATTGTCATTGCTGTTCCAAGCATCTAAAGTCATCTTACTTCCATAATCCCTCTCTCCCATCAAGTGAAGACATTCCTGAGTAAACACATGTTGCTTTGTAAATAATGGGTTTTGCCATCTAGTAGCATTTCTGAAATATTTTCTTTTGCTGTAAAGAAAAAACTCCATTTCAAAGCATTTCAAGCATTTCTGGAACAAAGATACATTAAAATTAAAGGTAGCTTTTTATTATTCATGTATTTTTTTATTATTCATGTATTTTTCTCCCTTTCTCTATATCTTTCTATATTTCCATAGCCGGGTATTTCACTGCGATCAATGTAGTAGAAAAATTAAAAAAAAAAAAAAGATTTAGATTAAGAATTTTCCTTGGATCAAGCAAGTAAACATATCCATATACTACATGTGTTAGGCTTCCAAGACAAAGACTGCTTGGATTAGGAAAAAAATAATTTTGTACACTGTATACCATACCAAAGCAGAAGAAAATAGTCTAATAATCTTCTAAGTACTACTTTTTTTCAGAACTTCAGAAAATAGATAATGAAAATATCATCTTCAAAAAAAACCTTTTAATGTTCTTTCCTGAAGTACACCTGATACAACATGATAGACAGCGTCAAGAGGGCCTATTCCAAATGTCATCATTTAGACCATCACTCAGTGAATCATACTGGCTTGAATCAGCCTATCAGTACTCTAGAGCTTCTGACACTGAAAATAAGTTTCAAGAAGTGTTTATTATGAGCAGTTTATAATCGCAGAGAATCTCTCTACTTCCAGAAATGCAGTCAGAAGGATAGGAACAGTTAGTACACATAATACATCCCATGCAAATACAACCTAACAAAAGTAGGGAACTAGACCTCTTATTCCATTTCTTCTCATTTATTTAAGAGTCAAGAAACAAGTTCAGAGAAGGAGAGGAATACATTTTGTACTGAATTTAACAGAACTTAACCTCAGCAACAATTCCATAGAGAATAAACTACAATTATACTTTCTTTTTTTTCATGTAAGACATATTCATGGAATGCATCAGTTCAATTCAAAATATTTTGAAAGTCTGAAAACTCCATACACACATTTGTGATCATTTCAAATGCATTGTAAGATATTCTATAATTACAGCCATACAGTGTATGACTGAAGTCTACATTACTTGAGGTTTCCTTCTCCCAGGCATTTATTCATTTGACATGGAAGCAATCAAAAATTCATTCTCACAGAACAGTTTCATCTCTGAAGAGCTACAGACTTGTTTATATAAATATGACTCTAGGAACAGCAAATCTGCCTGCAGATCCTGTAAAACTGCTATGACACACCATGTGATTGTTGTCAAATCACAACCACTATATATACTGCAGGCTCAGTTTAATCCATTTCAGAATGAGGGATTTATACCTTCTCTTCTGCACAGTGGATCTTTACAAAAAAGAACAGCAAAGAATGACTCACAGCCTTGAAAAGAACCATGACCCTGTCTTGGGGATAAAGTACATGCAATCTATACAAGATCTGAGCTGACACCAAATGAGAGAACATTGGCATGGCTAAACATTAAGAATTTATATCAGTTGTCTTTGCCTCAGCTTTCGTTTGCATAACAAGCGATACAGGACTGTCAAATGCTCTTTGCAGCAGGTATGAAGAGTCTTGATGCATTCTGCATTCCACACTCAGAAGTTTTGCATCCCAAATTGCTGGCAGTTGCTCCCAGCAGAGCTGCTTACCCTCATGAGGGCAGCAAGCCACAGTCTCCCATCAGCTGGTGGGTACAGACCAGAGGCTCACATACATGCCCTGCTGCATGACTGAATTCTTGCCAGTGGCACTGCTAGGTGCCTGCCCAGACCTCCCCATCTTGTGACCTATCATGCCTGAGGGGCTCATGAGGTCCATACTATCAGCAACTTGAACGAGTTCAGAAAGACATGGTCCCAAGATCCAAGTTTAGGAGGGAGGTGGCCCAGCTCTGGTGGGCTGAGGTGCCTGCAGGCCTCAAGCCACCCATGCACTAGGAGCTCTAGGTTTCCTCTGGGACAACAAGAGAGGAAATTTATTCTCCTTCCAGACAGAGCTATCGAGTTCCATTACCTTGCATTTCAAAAAGTTCTTCTCCAGTTTACATCAGAAACACTAATTATTTTTGAGCAATATAACCAAGGTACAGGAAGCGGTTGGGGCCGCAGGTGGATTGACAATGGTATTGTGGGTGTTTTTGCAGAGTGATGATCTTCCGTACAAAGTTGAAAACCCAAGCCCATGAGGATAGCACGTTGGCAAGGGCTACACAGCCCTACTGTCCCATGCACATCCACTTCTCTCCCTCCAGAAGGCCTCACCCCTCCAGCTGTGTAGGCCTGCTGCAGGCTGCTTGCAAAAACCTTAAGTTTATCACAAACACATAACACTTCAAAAAGTCCAAACAGATTTGCCAGACTTTTCTCTAGCACTGATATCTTTTTCTTTGAAGTTCCCTCATAACCACTGCTTTCACCTGTTCAGTTAACACTTTCAATGCATTCTTATTTCAGAGGTCATTAACATGTGTTTTATATCAACTCATTCACATATTTTAACATTCATGATGTAATTACACCTCTTAAGCACAATGCAAATATTTTTTACTATGTTCATAGTCACCATAAACTTATCACTGTTCTTTTT
Organism: Aquila spilogaster; assembly: GCA_024606505.1. Classification (NCBI taxonomy): domain Eukaryota; kingdom Metazoa; phylum Chordata; class Aves; order Accipitriformes; family Accipitridae; genus Aquila; species Aquila spilogaster. The sequence continues at coordinate 57,160 of JANHGO010001024.1, forward strand.
CCCCTCCCAACATTTTGCTATAAAAATGTCTTTATATAAAAATTACACAATAGCTCCCGTCTGCCTAGGAGGCTTATTAGTAGAGCAAAATATAATAAATATGTATCTCCTCTAAGAAACAGATGTTGCAAACAAACCTTGAAAACATGCGTTTATATTCATGAAAATCAAAACACATCAGAAAAGTCGTGAAATCTGGACAGGAAAGGAATTCCTCCTCATCTGTGTACGTTTCAGATATCTATAAATTATCCTCCAGAAGGTTATTCCTACAAAGCTTGTCTGAAATGAATCATGAAAGTACTTCTTCTGTCACTATACATCTAGGATAAATCTGTTGCTATGATTGATGTCCCATATTAAAAAAAAAAATAAATTGCTTTTCTCTACTGTTCTGAACAAGCACTATTTTTAAGTTGTATAATATGGTAAATATTATCCACCTTATACAGTGGGATTTGTAATGCAACCAAGGTAATTTTGGAAAAGCAGTATAAAATTAAACACATGTATGCAATATGCTAAGATACAGCAAGATAAAGGATACATTTCATGTGTATAAACTAAGATACAAGTTTGGGGCAAGTCACATTCCAAACAAGGTTCTAATACTATGAAGTACTAGAGAACTTAAGAAGCTCTGATTTGCTGTGGTGGCTTGTTTTACAACATCAAGACCAGTTTGGTTTTTTTTCTCTTTTGTAATATCAGTGATTCACATTTGCTCACGTTCTAGAACAGGGCCCAACTACTATCCTAGTTTTAAACATCACATTCTTCTTTGCTTTCTCATAGTGGAAGATATTATACATCAAAAGTGAGACTAGAAAGTATTTCAAATGAGTCATTTGAATTGTATGTTTGAAAATATCCCTGGTCCCCCATCTGTCAAAGATACAACCAAACATCCAAAGATTGAACTTCACTATGTTCAAAACCCAACCATTATTTCTGATCTACACTCAGATTTTGATTTGCTAACTTTATCAGATTCAAACAAGATAAAGAGTGGGTATAATTTGTAAGCTACTTTTTTTCAAATCTCAGTGACGCTTTTTCAAAGTTTAAATGATATTTTCCATATCCAGAAATTAAAATTCTAGAGTAAATGTCACTATGTAAATGATACGCTATAGCAGATACAAAGAAAAAAGTGGAAAATGTTCTAATTTTGGTCAAATTTGTGAGAACAACATTTCCAGATATTGAATACAAAGTGAATAAATGTGCTTTTACATACCACAAGATAACATGAATTACAGAAAACAAACACTTTGCTTATACAAAACCATGTGTGAGAATGAGAACAGTGTAGTGAGAAAGAACTTAAATTTTGTTCAAAACCTCACTGGCACACTGTGCAGAGGAGTTGCAAAAAACAAGCTGAAAAGAAATATGTTTCCTTAGCACTTCATTTTATATATTACACACTATATTAGAAAATCAGAATTCAAAATCATATCCACAGCTGGGTTCTGTCAGCTAACAATGCCATCACTCACAGCTTGCTCAATCACATCACCTCAAAGACTTAAAGCTTTTTAGAATAAGAGGAGTGAACAAGCAGGTTTTTTGTTCTGTTTCAGGCGTAGGCTTTTTTTGGTTTCTTTGTGGTTAGTTGGATTTGGGTTTTGTTGGGCTTTTTTTTTTTTTGGTTGGTTGGTTGTTGCTTTTTAAACAGACTAAGTTTTGCATCCTTACCAGCAAACTACTGTTTAGTTAGTTCTTTCAGGAATTCCTAATGTGGCAAAATCACACATAAATATAATATATATATATTGTTTTATATTTTAATCTCCTCCTTTTTATCCAGTTTCACCTTTTTATTATCAAGCCACTTGTGTTCTACAGTAAAATGCTCCTGATCAATGCCTTACTACATATTTAAATACTCCACATGGATGCCATTGGATATAGCAAGCAGAATCAAACAACAACAACAACAACAAAACACAACAAAATAGAGAGTTTAGATAAATCAGTTCCAAGCTGTCAGACCATGTTCCTAGTCAGAGGTGAGAAGCTAGCTATCACCCACATATACAAAAAAGGATAGGTCAGGAAGCAAACAAAATGGGATCATCATACCTGCTTTTGGCTGCAAGAGCATTTTGATGACTTGCTTTTGGTTGCCCGAGATTATGGAAATATAGGAAAAATAATTCCATAGACATTAATATTAACCAAAAATATTCCAAGTCCCTTGGAAGTTCATGAGATTCAGAACAAAGTATTCTGTATATCTACATTTAAGTAATATTTGCAAGATCTGGCTGTTTATTCAGGTGACAAATTCTAACACCTAGGTGCTAATTTGCATCATCAAACTAACCCAACTCTAGGGAAGTCTGAAATCCTTAATATCTGGTAAGGTCTCCTAGACAGCTACATTCCTGTTCCTGAGCACGTATGTAACCACCTCAATCTGTACGATGCTCAGCTGCTTAGTGGTCATCTCAAACCCTGACAGGATGTTCAAATTCTCCAGTGTCCTCCATCTGGCACCTGCTCCAGTGGATGTGGTCAAAATCTATCTAAACTTTCAAAGGCTAACAGAGGGCTATTTTAATCAAAGCCTGAATTTAGAAAAGTTGATAGAAGTTGCTTTTTTTGGAAATGAGATTTAAATGCCCGCAGTAGAGCAGGCATACGAAGCTAGGTCTCCCATTTCCCAAGAAGCAGCTTATTCTCTGGTGACTGCCTTGCAGTCTGAGCACCATTTTTTGAGCCATTTTGCTCAGCTGTGATAACTGAATATACTCTGAGCTAAATGAAGCACAATAACAGCTCTCCAAGCTGAAAGTTTAAACAACCCATAGGAGATTGAAGACATAAAATCTTTCATCCTACTTCTTAGAGCTTTATGCTTAGAATAGTTTCCTGAGAAATTGATTCTAACAGTTCCTCTAGCGTGATGACCTGCACATGGTGTGAAGAAGTGATCACGTCTTATTCCAACACAGAAAAATAGTTCTGTTTAAATACAATGTCACAGGTCTCTGAGAAGGTAGACATCTAACTCTGAGCTGAAGGAAGGAGTCTGAGGTAGTGTTTAAATTACAGCATTCTTTTTGTGACACTGCTGCTATTATATTTTGTTTTGTTTCTATTAAATTTAAGCAGCTCCATCTTAAATGTACTGGACTCCATCAAATACAATTAAACCTCTGTGCTCCCAGAATTTGAGATTATCACTTCTAGAGGATAAGAAGGCTTCTGAAGATGCTTACTGAACCTGAACAATACTGCATTGCTTTTTTATATTAACCTCATAGTTGCTTTGCTGCCATTGGAAAAGTGTAGGTCAAGATAATCATCAGAAATTAAACAACTATTTGAAATTTGTAGTATTTATCCACTTCTCTCCCTGCATATCATCACCAGGTCCAGCAAACTAACATCCCCCACCATCCTGATTCTAAGCCTCTGCAAATCCTTCCATAGCTGGAAGCATGTTCTGAAATTGGCATTAATAAAAATTAAAGAAAAAAAAAAGGACTAAGCTGAGGCATTTCAGTATGGCACGAAGAAAATACCATGAAATTTTGCACATTTTACTACTAACTTCTACAGAAACAGACATATATTATAGTCTTTCAAAAACCTTCCTAATGCTACCCCTCAAGTACGCTCACATGTACCAAAATGTGAGTGCCTTCCCTACAAAGCCTCTCCAGAATGCAGCAATGCCTTCTTTGGCCTCTTCTCAGAGCCTTTAAGAAAAGTCTATCTTGAAATCTCTGCTCCTTTCTCTTAATCAGAGTTTTTTGATCAATTAGTCATTTATTCTGTTGGACTACTATAACATATACGTGTCTGATGAGGAATAACTTGCTTTAAAATCATTGGCTTTTTGTTTACAAGAGGAATATCCAGTACAGCCTGTCTGCTAATATTTTCCCTGGTGTTTCTGTTTTTATTTTTATTATTTTGATGTACCCTGCTTTTTTTAAAGCCCTGTATAAACACCAGCCAAAATGCAATAGCCAAAAGGCCAAACAGAAGTGAGTAATGTTCAGTGCAGATGCTCTTCAGTGAAAGGAAAAGATATTTCCTTCTGAATATAATTATAGTAGCTACATAAACACAAACAATGGGAAAAAATGCTACTTTACAATACTAGGCCAGTTACTCAAACAGTGAAGTTTTTAGGAGGCTCAAGGCACAACAACATGGCTCCTTTACCTCTAAAAATAAGAAACCACAACAACTGCCTGTCTTGACATCTCTCTGGATTGTTTTGCAGTTTCAGCTTCAATAAAGTACAGCAGGAAACACTCTGATGAAAAGTGAACTGCTGTCCTTTGAGAGCAAGTATCTGCAAGATACTCTGTACGGGTTCGAGCACAGGGGAAGCGAAGTTGACATTCATTTGTGGAAAATCTGTGCAGGAAATAGTAATAGCAGGCAACCTGGAAATTGGGCCAGACATTGTTCAGAAAACTCCCTTCTGATAAGGTTAAATTACTCAGCTGACAGCTGTCTCAAGCTGCAGATAAAGAACCATGGGAGTCGCTGCTTGGAAGAGATCAGGATTTCATAGGGAGAAGGAAAAAAGATCACAATCACACAGAAGAGCAGCTTGAACTACTCTAAATCTCACTAAGTCAGGGCCAAGCTGTCTGCATTCAGAAGTCTGCAGAGAGCAGGGTGGAAACAGCTGGAAGTTGGGATATAGAGAGCTGTCCTGCAAATACAAGTCTCAGAAGTAGTAACACGTGCTGTTGGTCCCCCACCACGTAATCCATCTGTGAAGGCCAGGAAGGAATTTTTGTGTTCCTCATATTCCTCTTTATGTATTTGTTTTTTGTTTGTTTTTTTTAATTAAAGGGAAAAAAAAAAAAAAACAGGCTAAGCATGATGTCAGCATGGCAGAAAGGAGCATTCCCTGCAGTGGATCTTGCTCTTGAGTAACAACGGATTTGTGCAAGTAATAAGAACGTCAGGGTTATATTGCAAAGAAAGGGAAAGTCATATTCACAAAGAGTTCACAAGCAATAATTTTGTGTTTGTACATATAAAACAGGTTAGGAGATGCCAGTTTCTTTTCTTTCCGAATCCTTTTGTTTATATTAACATAAAACTAACAGTTTTGACAAAACTTTTCATTACACGCATTCCAACACACACAAAACCAGCATCAAACTGGTCTATGCTTGCAGTAAAGCTTTTAGGAGAAAACATTTCAGACATTACGGAGCTGGTGAACGTTGCTCACACAAACACAGTTTAACCTCTTAGTCTTAGCTTTCTTTTTTTGAAATGAGCTCCTATCGCACAAGAGAGAATCATTTGCCATTGTAATAAGTGGTCAACACACCAAAGAGAAGAAGAAACAAACCCTCAAACTAGCAACATTTGGCTTCACTCAAGCATGAATGGGTCATTCTCTGATAAAATTGCTCTTCATATCTTTATATTCAAGCAATTTATAGCTATCAGTCAAACCTGAAACCCAAGACAAAAACCCTGAATACATGCAGTTTCATTTTGGAGCAGTAACGAGGATGGCTCCTTTAATGAATAGTTACAATACACTCAAGACTGACTAATGACTTGATTCGGGTTTTTGGTGAAAGACCTCTGTTAGGCACACTGGAACTAGAATACTGCACTATCATGCTAATTAGAGAACAGGTGGTAGGCAAAGAAATTCCCTTATAACTTTAACATTATAAAGAACAGAGCAGATTTTCATCATTAGTTCTTTTCAGCACGGCATAATTCTTGGAGATGTGACAATTTCTGAAAGTATGTTTAAGCAAATTTTGGATTTTTTTTATTTCAATAACTAATACATCCATAAGAATTTTTCCATTGCACTTAATTAGTACTGACTCTCTTAAATTATGCATTAGTATCCCAAAGTAATTATACTTGTAATTCATTTACGCAATTAATATTTTGTAACTTGCAGAAGTCAGAGGGTCAAACCTTTAGGCATTTACTCAACAACTAATTTGAATATATGGAAACACTTTATTTAAGTACAGAAATAATATAATTGAAATTCATTATAATAAATACAAGTTAGATCAGAAAGCAGACACACCTAATGAGGATAAGTAACATTAGAAAATGAATTCAAGTCTTATTAGACTATGACTTTGTAGGTTTCAAGTGACTTTGCGTACACATTTAGCTCTTTTTTAAATATTTTTAAATTCTTAATATTTTAGCTCTTTTAATATATGGGAAGATCAAGTCCGTAAAAAGCTTTTCTTTCTAGAGCTGAAATTTAACTGTGAACTTGCAACATTATTTTTAATATTTTACCTTTTATAAGTGGGGAAAAGTATGTGCTTTATGCAAAACTAAATGGTCAAAGAGCAAAGTTCCCTTACATGCTTAAAGCCTAGTTATTTTTCCCATTGAGGTTAATAAGAAACTCTAGCAACCTTAGAGAGTTGCAAATAAAGTCACTGTTACGGAAGTGAGCAATATAGTAGGCAGATAGAAAAATGCATTCAGGTTACATAAAACCCATACAAAAAAATTACAAAGAAGACTTTAAAAAAATTATTTACAAAAAAAAAAGTGATGTGTCAAACTGCCCATAAGCATGCATGCTCTTAGCCTACTGTTTGTGCAATAACACAACTTAGCCTGCAGCCTGTTGCACAAATAGAACAGTCTGCACGTGCAGAAATGAGGCTGGCAGCTCAACTGACAAACAGCACTAAATCGATTGTATATCCTTATTCTTAAGAGCTCTACACAACCAAATTTGCGGAACAGCAGCCCTAATGTTTATGGTACTAGGACATGAAATTCAGCTATTAGAATGACTAAGTATTTGCGTCAAGTCTTCAGCGTAAAGTCATCGTCTTTTTCTCATCAAATCTCAAACTATAGACTTATTTTTAAAACTGGTATTGGTGTAATTCTACAAACTGCTATATGAAAAAATTATTATTCTCACTGATTTTTAAATTAATCACCAATTTTTGAGTGCAAGGAAGTTCCTGGAAGGTGTGACTTCTGAAAAGGGAAAGGAGGCTTTTTTGCAGTACTGGCATTGGTGCTCAGTCTACAGAAGGTTCATAGGACATCAGCACAGAACATTCTTGTCTAACATTTAATGGATCTGAATGTTGAAAATTGGTTGGAGGTGAAGAATGAAATACACCACAGGAACTACTGTGGCTGTATTTTCTGTGAAAGGTGGATTTGGGGAAGTTAAACCATCTGTAATCATTGAAGGGTTTTTGCTCCAATTACAATAGACAAATAATTTTGAACTTGTTAAATACTTGAAAAAAGGGGAAAAAATGTCTTAGGGAATTAAAATTTCTGTCAAGAAGTACACAGACTAGAATGGTGGTTTGTGACATGGGAAATTTTGAATTTTTTGTGAACCTGCAGATCACTTTTTCCTCTTAGCTGTACACACAACTGCAAAGAGATCATCAGTACATAGGAAACACGCCATATGAAATTTCAAGGAGCAATGCATGGCAAACTCTAGATAACCATTAAATCTTACCCACAATACAATATTGCCTGACCAACTGTGGAAGCAAAAAGTGCTCCCATGGCTTATCGATAAGCCTCCTGACATCAGTAAGCTCTTTTTTTAAACCATGATTTTAAACTATTGTTTTCAAATACTTTTTAAAGATGATAACATGTCTTAAAAATTTTCTCACGCATTGTTGTTTGTTTGCTTTAAAACTAGAAAAACCTGCTTTTTCAAAAAGGCTGTTACCCTCAATCAGGAAAAAAAATTCCAAGAGTTAAAAAAAGCTGTTGAGGCTTTTGTCCATCTGGAAAATTTCATGCCAAAATAGTTAATTTTCATCATCAATACACAGATATCCTGCATATAAACACTTTTATACCTCTATGTGACCATCCAGGACAAATAAATAAGTCTTGTACAGGTCAGTATTGTAACTTGTCTTGTAGACAGATTGTATTTTTACTTGAATGGGCACAATCTGCATATCTGTGATAGTTTCAACATCCTAGGAATGTTGTTGTGACCTGCCTATTCCTACTCTGCACAACCACAAAAAAGCTACTGGATGAAGTTAAATAAATAAGCTTTGTAGCAAATTTTGCAAAACATCAAGCTGAACATAAAAAGACTTCAGAGCGGGAGAAAAGGAATAAGCTCAAAACAGACAGCATAGGCCCCTTTAAGGTTGATCCTTAGACCCAATTAGGTTAATAGAGGCAGACTGATCTGCTCCACTTGCAGAACTGGTTCAAGTTTGTCTTCAGAGTTGCAAGAGAAACATACTGAACTTTGTTCCTAACTGAACATAGTTCTTAATCATACCTTATATCTGCTAAAACTCACTGTCACTGGAATGCTTTCCGGAACCTCTCCTGACACAGTGGATAATTACACTAATCTCATTTCCCAGTCTTACTGGTGGTGATCTTTTAAGTCTTCCAACCTTATCAGAATATTCATACACACTTGGTTCTCTATTCTGCCTCACAGCTGTGGCTGCAAATTCAAGCCTGTACTTACCACCATTTTCTGTGGTTTCTCAGCACTTGACTCTTTCGGTGAGTCAGATACCACTGCCCTGGGTGGTATCCAGCCTTCAACTTGAACATTGCAGGATTCAAGCACAACTTAATCACAGAAAAAGTGTCATGAGATTGCCATCATTGTGCACATAGCTATCAAACATGACTAGAAATATGTATATATTGTCAGCATGTTCACCACTTTGGTTTCTACGCTAGTTTAAGTAGCACATAGATACCACTTATTGAAATGCTAGTGGCTGGTCTACACCAATGCCCATACAAATGCTAATAGGAATAGAGCTGCAGCAGTGATAAAGAGCAGCTTGAGATAAAGAACATTTCTTTCCCTCAAAAAAAGAAAAAATAGGTTACCTTGCAAGTTAATTTTGGCTTTTACATAGCTGTTACCCAAACACACCTTCTGCTCAACGCAAACTTTTCTTTCTAAAGTTACTATTTCACCACACTCCAAGAACAAGTAAAGAACAAGAACAAGCCATGGGGCAGGTGCCCACATGCACTGTGCTGACAGATTTACAGCTGAGAATTTTGGAGGAATACAATGATGGGCAGAAAAATCAGAAGGCATTAACTACTGCAGTAAGGCAATTAACTGTCAGGTGGACATGTTAATAGTTACGTTATAACGTAAAGCAAAACTTGCTTTTGTTATCATCTCATTTTGCTGTTGAAATTAGAGCCTGAAGAATTACAGTTTTCCACTCTTGCCTTAAAAACATTCAAGAGAGAACTGAAGCTGGGAAAAGAAAGTCACAAGCTTTCTGACTTTTTGTGACTGTTGCTATTCACCCCATATGCAACAAACAACTGGTGCAAGGAAAGAAGAATGTACAGAGACATACGTCATATTATGCATTCAGTATGTGTACTTTCTTACATCACCAACAGCACTGATGACATTCTAGAAGGACACTAGGCATTAAGGCCACTATCATCTATTCCACTATTCAAATCAGGAATTTTTCAAATCGTCTCAGTATTGCAGGTTTAAAGAAACATTAAATGCTGAAAGGACATGACAGAACTTTTCAACTGCGGTTCTTTAGCACATTTTTAAATAATAAAAAAAAAATTCTTAGGGATTAATCTCTATATAAATCATCAGACAGGACACTTCAAAAGAGATTCCTGAAAAGCCTCTTCCCTATTCTGACATGGACCTTGCACAGTATAACATTTTGTCCACACTCTGGTGCAACTGCTCCCTCAGTTGCTACCAGGATCATTTCTGGCTATAGCAAGGTCCCTGCTCTGTCAAGTCAGTCATTCCTAATTTCCATTTGTCATTTCTTATCCTTTTCTCTGGTTAAAACTGGTTTCAGCAGTTTCTGAGCAAAGAGTCAAAGCCAACAACCTCAGGTAAATAAACAGTCAGCATTTCTTCCTTGCTGAAATGCAGTAACATAAAGGGGGAAAGTTTCTCCTCCACTTCCAGACAGAATAATGAAGCGCTGTGACACCGCTTTTCAGCAAACCCCACTCCAGTCCAAACAAGACACAACCACAGGAGGGAGCATGTCGGCAACAGCAAGATCCCTTCAAGAAGAGAAAAACGGCTAGGGGCAAGCTGCTGCAGAAGCTACAAAGGGAAATGACAGCAAGTCAGACCAGCTTCTGGAGCAATACAACAGCCTGGGCTGGGCTGCAGCTGAGCAGGATAGAGAAAACTGCACTGCCCTTTAGCTCGGTGAGGAGAGGGGGAGGAGGAGAGACAGTACTTGTAACAGCTGGGGAAACAGCAATCCATGGAAAAGCTGAAGCAGTTGCTTAGCAGTAAACAGGCACCAGCAGAAAGTACCCCTTATGATGGAATACAAATGTATGGACAAAGTTATTTCTATTGTAGCATCCTTCCAATTCACTTTCCACCTTAATTAGAATTAATTTTTAAGGTCCTAAGAGAAATCCACAGCCTTCCACACTGCTGCTCCTGCAGTAATAAGGATTAAATCAATCCTTTCTTCCTTCAGCTCCCCACTGGGAGCAAACATATGGCTTTTAAGAGTTTGACCCATTTCCCATCTGCCAGTGGCCAAACCGCAGGTGGTGAAATGAAGCACTGTCACCCCTCTATGAGATGACAGAAAGGCTTTATCAAACTACGATGACCCATCTCATCAATCGAAGATTCTGCAGGGGCCCAGGGGTGTCTGATGCCTACTACTGCAAGGAATGTACCATCCAGGAAAAAGATAGAGATAATAAGGAAAACTTTGTAGTATACCGGAACTTACTATGTAGCACCTGTGTGTACATGTGTGCATACATCAGAGTTTCATATAAATCTTCATTCAGCTTGTGTTATGATAACCTTGTTCTCTGCAAGTGAAAATTTCTCTTTCCAATAAAACAAAAATGTAGGTTCTTCTACAATGAATTCTTGACTAAAAATAACAGCCACAGTCTAAGAATCCCTACTATCATTACTTTAGTTGCTTGTAGGCACCAGGTTCAGTCATGAACAAGGTAGAGACTGATCACCCATGCTACACAGCAGGATGCAGTGATGGGCCCCTCGAGTTCATGAGTTTGATTACTCCAAAAGCAATCGTATTCCCCTAGTAATAAGTCCAGCTGATAAATACCTTGCTTCATATGAAGTACTCCACTAATGTGGCATTACTGTATTAGTTGCCTGAGCTCTACATTTTATCTAGTGCAGTTCTATCAAGTACATGTGGTGAACCTCAGGGTTTCTATGTTACATTTCATTGTAGAAGTGCCAGCACCAGACTCATCCTGGGACTCTTGCAAATACACAACCAAGATTTAGGAACAGTGGTGCATTATTCCAATTTCACTTGTTCATATCTTGATACTCACTGAAGTATGTCTTTTAAAAATGTGCCAAAATACAGAGCATGTTTTTAGCCCAAGACAAATTTTCCAAGCTCTCACCAGACACAGCTTGAAAATAACCCTATCTGGAGTTGTCCGAATCACAGTTTAGCAGGAAGCTGAAGACCTGTACAGTTTAGAAACAAACTGTTTAAGGGCCCTCCCTACTGATCCAGTTATCCAGCTTTCCTAAAGGATTTCACTTTAAGTCCTCCATAAAAAGCAATGCAATGAAATCTGCGTTAATGCTATTGATAGTAATGGAAGTTATAAAGTGCTGGATGACTTACAGATTTAAGCTGCTAGTTCAATTTTCAGTGCTTTTAATTCCAGACTGCAATTTTTTTTTGTTCCAGTCTCAATTCATTCACTAAGCAGCACCCATCTACTTTTCTTAACTCATAGCATGAAAGTAATGACAGTGAATACAAAAATAAAGCATTCAGCTTTAAGTTAAATTTCAATCCTAATTCCAAAATTATATCCGCTACCTAGATTTTAACAGGATTAAATTTTGCTGAATAACTGTCTCTTATCTAAGACTCAGGAAAGCATAAAATTAGGAGTAGTCCCTCTTATACTTAACAGCCAACTCAATGTTTCCTATGGTAAAAAGCTTCCTTGACTGAAGAAACTTAGTATAGCAGTGAAACTCTGAGAACATAACACCAGAAGAGATACTGTGTCTTACAATATTTAATTTTTCATTTGGGTCAGGTCAAAAATGCCACAAGAAAGAAGTTCCATATTACTTCACAGTTTCCAAATGCAGAAAGTGGTAAAAAAAAAAAAAAAAAAAGTAGGACAAAGCTTCCTGAAAATTCACATCCCAGATTGTTTTGAGGCACAAATGAGCATTTAGGCTAATCCATATATCATTCACAGGAGGTTTTTTTTTTTCACTTTTGAGAAGACTGATCAGTTGAGAAGACCAAGTATCTTGAAAAGACCAATGTCTTTTTTTGTATACATTGAAGTTACAGACTTCAAAGCACTTCAATTTGTCACTTTGTTTTTAATTCTGTCCTTGTCTTTTTCTGTAGGAAACTGTCAGTAAAAGAGTCTGAAACGGTTAACAGCTTTATCATTATTTTTATTTATACAAGTACTACATTTGTTTTTATGTTTGGAAATGTTTTATTATGAAAAAATCACATTCCTAGAACTATAAATGATCTGGAATTAATGCAACGAGGGAGATTTTTTTCTCTTTTTGAAAAGCTTAGGAAATGTCTGTGGGAGGAATTGTAGATGTTATACAGTTTTTGTTACTTCCAAGCCACTGTTAACATCTCCATCTTTTGACTGCAATACGACTTCTTAATCTCATCACTAATCTGAAATTCTTCTCACGGAGGTCAGCAATAACACATGAACCACAAATTGTTCTCTCATATTCTTTGAAGTTTCATTTATCAACTTTTAATTGCAAGTCAGTGTACTAGGAAACAAGATAAAACAATAAAAAAAACGCCAAGATGTGTTCGCTTTGTACCAACATTTCTCTGAATAAAGTAGATTTTTTATGCGAGGCATACAAGGTATCTTTAAGAATCAGTTTCTAAAACGTTGTAAAATTTTGAAACAAGAAAATTTCTACAGAAAAATAAACTATTCAGCTTTTTTCCCATTTTCCTACTACTTTGACCAGCTACTATTATGATGCTTCGCAGCACAGTCATTACTAGGGATTCCATATTTACGTATGATTAAAAAAAAAAGTCTTCAGAATAAACTCATTAAAGCAGGAAATTCAGTGAAAATATTTCTTTTCAATGTCATCAGATACAAAGCATCATGAATCATTTACATCACATGTTTCTGAAGGGAAAAAAATTGAATTATATAAAATGCTCTGACATTATTTAGGTATGACACATACGCGTTAATGAACCGGTTATAATGAGCTTTGTCATTAAAAAAATTTAACAGACTTTTTTCAGTCTTTTTCTGGGCAATATTTCTTACCTTTGGAGGGATAAGGATCTTCAAATTACATCATGTCTAAATTAGAAATTTCCTAGGTCTCACTATAGTCTTTGAATAGTTCTACTAGTTATGCTTCTACTATATACTTAGAGTATTAAGTCAGTACATATCTTCTTTGATATCTTTTAACCATGAACACATTTCAAGCTACTGAAAAAAAAATGCATTTTTTCCTAGAAAAAAAAAAAGTAAAGCACTTGCCTCTTATGCTTGCTTATGAAATTTGCTAAACAATGCAAGCCTAACCTATGTGGCCTTCACAAAATAAAGCATACAAAATTGTGAATCTCAGTTTCACAAACACAAAATGTCTTTTACGTCACAATTCTAATTTACATCTTTAATATCTGTTTTAAAGAGCTACTTTTATTGTGTTTAGCTTTATTAAGCATATTGATATGTTTTGGTTTATTAGATCACTATAGTGAATGATGATCTACTTCATACTTCAGGAAAACAAATGCCTAATAAAGTATGCAAAGTCAGCATTGATTAAATTGGACTCCACTCCAGAATGAAGCTGCTATTATTTTCAGAAAGCAATACAGCAATTTGTGTTAGTAGTTCAGGGTTTTGCAGATGCAAACAGCCTATTCTTTACATTCAGTTTTTCACTTACTGCTAAGCCAGAGAAAATATTTATTTTATCAGTTCACTTCAAAATCACAGAACATATCTTTAAGAAACATTTTTATATGTAGAATGATGCTGGAATAAATACAGAAACAAATCTATTGTTTTATTATATATACAGAGTCATCAATAAGAAATAAGCTAAAAGTGTGATATAGTTGGATTTTTTTCATCTATTTCCATATTTACCCACTTAAAATTTGTTTTATTAATCTATGGCAAAACATTCAGTCAGACAAAATTAATAGTGGAAGAAATACATGCAATAATAGATTCATTAGTTAATTGACCAAACACCCTCATAACATCCAGCAGAGGATCTGTCATTGTGAAAGAGTTTGTATAATATCTTGGACTACCAAACACCTGTCTAAATAAATAAAGTGAAGAGCAGAGGACAGGACATTTTAAACACATCACACCTTTGTCTTAAATACTCACAAGTAGAAAGGTTCCTCAATTAACTTGTTATTTTTTGATATTACAGAGAACAGAAAGTTGGCTTTTTGTGAATCTCAAGTCAATAATGTCAACATTTTAGGAGTGAGTAGTTCATATCATAAAGACTACTAAGGATATTTCAGAGAGAAAGATCTTTAGTTAACAGCTGTTTACATCCACAACTTCTTTCTTATCACTCAGAAAAGTAGGTTTATTTTATGGCTTCAGTATCGTTCAGGTTTCAGTATGATTTGCTGTTAACCTCTATAGCACAGATGGAGACTGCAGTATCTTTCTGGGTGGCAATGATAAACTGATCAACTTATTCCTAACTACAGATGACTCCAACAAATTGTTTTCCTAATGAATTAATTCAAAGTTTTCCAAAAAAAATCAATGAACTGTGGTGGAAGCACTACGGCTTTTTTTTTTTTTTTTTAACCTATAGCTATGTACTAAGGAGTTACTATTAATTGTAAGGTTAATGCTGTGGGGGTATGTATATAGGCCTAAAAAGCTTTGTAATTGGATATGCAGCATTTCACTGCTAAACCATTCCTCCACATCTGGTCTAGCTTAGCACTGACCTAAAATCATTACCATATGAAAGCTCCTTTCTAAGTTATGCAAAATGAAACTACTTAGTCCAGTTTTTAAACTGAGGAAATATCCACATCACAAAAGAGCCATTAAAACATCCTGCAGAGCCTCCAAGGATTTAAGAAATGAGCTTGCTTTACTAAAGTAAAATTTATTATTATGCTCTTAAACTGCTGCTGATTCATTTGCTGCATGCTCTAACAGTACTGGATAATGCCATCAGATATATTTTGTTGTTTAAAGTACAGTGCGCATCTTATCTTTATTCCCAATATGACTGGAAATAGGGCACCATACCCATTAGATGGCCTCAGAGGAATTTGCAGTGTTCACTTGTTATTTTGACAGCTGAATAGAAATTGGAGCCCATGGAGCCTTTAAGCAGCATTTAACTTGTGGCCAGGCTATATCAGCTGTTACCTCATTCTCCCTCAACTTGTTAGAGCCCACTTATAGAATCCTTGAGGTTGGCAAAGATCACCAAGATTTTTAGTCCAGCTGTCCACCTACCACCACTATTTCCCACTACCCATGCCCCTCAGTGCTACATCTCCAACAATTTCCCCCTCTTTAACCTGAGCTAGCTTTTACCAAATCCTCTCTTCTCATCATTTCCTCTCTCTGTAACCCTCACCAGCTGGTCTGCCCCCAGCCACCTCCCTGCATTTCCTTGCCAGGGCAGCAGGGTGCCCCTAAATCAGAAGTACACCCTGGGCACAGTGTTTGCCTCTTCAAGTGTCTCCTCTCCAAGAATACTAAAGGCATCAAAGAGGCAATGTTACACAGCAGACTTATCTTCAGTGCAGAGCCAGGAAAGAACTTCTTAGAAAGGAAGCATTTCGTACCCTAACTCCTATGTTAATAGAGGGAGTTTGAAGACACCATCTGCTGTCACAACTAGGAAGTATGTCAGAAGCCCCTTCCTCCCATTCATTCAAGCAATTAGCTTCTGTACTTGGAGGAAAGGGCACTCTTAAGTCACGGCCCTATTTCTTTGTATATGTCATTTTCTCACAAATTATTTGAAACTCGACAATTCAGACAGACTCCGCAAAGCTGAAATTCCCTGCATCTCTGAGAGAAAGTTCCCTTGCAGTCAGAGTACATTTGCACCAAGTTCTGGAAATGAGCTTCTTTTTTTTAAAAAAAAGTAAGAATTTGATCTGTTAACAACTGATGAAGTGACAAGTTAATTGTGCTTCTTAAGGTCATATAGGAGCTCACGTCACAGATCTGGAATGTCCTCTTAGATACCTGCCAGCACAGTACGTTCCTTTGCAGACACTCAGACACGTACAGTACATGTTTTGAGGCAGGACTTCTGAGTGCATCTTTTCATGACTTCATTTGCTATGTGTCTCTTTCCAACGATGTCAAGAACAACAACAACAATAACTATAGCAATAACACCAATACCAAAACAGACCATATTACTCTGCTCAGTTGTTATCTTTTAGCATCTACAAAAGCAACTACCATTTAGAGGATCTACTGCTGGTTTGTCTCAAATGGGGTTGAACAACCTTAGCAGCTGAATCTGCTTTGTCATCTGTGGTTTGTTATTAAACAGGACTTCATTCTCTGAGGCTATCATATATTATGTCCGTAAATTCATAGTGAAAAATCACTAACAACTGATGTGAAACTTGATTTCCAGTACAGAAGAAACTTTCACACTGCAATTTGGTATTGAAAATCTTTCAGTTTCAAGTGATAGCAAAGCATCAAGAAGCATGGACCTTCTATGTAAAAGTCAATGAATTTTTGAATTTTACTTTTAAGTCACAGAAATATTGCTTTTAGAAAATAAAGCCACATATATAGATATCTCTTGACACTTCCCTCAGAATTCTGATATCTTTAGGCTTTAAAGCTTGTTACTCTGTTTCAAAAATTTCAGCTAGAGACAATACACTTCAAATTGGGTAAAATTTTAGCAAATAACATGTTGCCTTCTTGAAAAATGAATTTTAAACCCAGCTGTGTAATATTACTGGTGCTCAGTGAAAAGGGAAAGAGGACTAAGGTAACTTCAAGATCATCTTTGTGCTAATGTTTCTGGGCTGTTCAGAACCAATTCAGAAGCAGACATGCTCACCATGGGTAATAACTAGACCAAACATCACTGAGCAGCTGTGCACCTGCTGCTGCTATGCTGCAGACTCTGCTCCTTCCAGCTTCAACACAGCATTCCTTTTAAGTGATCTTATAGTCTTCCTCCTCATCACAACAGGAAGAATCATCACACTGCAAAGCCTAGGAATCACTAAAGTACTCTTACGCCTTTTTATCTCTCTCCCTCTTATTTAAAAAGAAAACAAACAAAAAAAAATCCACACCTCTTTCTCAGAAGCTTACATTTTACTTGTACACTTTTTAAAAAAAATGAGTTTTCCCTGCTGTGTTTCAATATGTTCTAGATTTGCTTCTTGGAGACAAAAAGCTAATATCTCTGACACCCACTCTTCGTGAGCTACTAGGGTGAATGGAAGAGTTACTGAAGTATCGCCTATTTCAATCCATTTGAATCTAACTTTGGTTCTGTGGCATTTCAACGGTGCATTTCAGAAAAGATTATTAAAATGCTGCAAAAAAAAAAAAAAGTGCAGCAAAAGGCAGATAAAGTATAACCAAGTTTGAAATGTATTGATTACAGATAATGCAAATACTCATAGATGTTTATATTACTGAGTATTTGATCTCTATGTGAAAATCTTTCAGGACTACTTGTTCAAATTTCCTTCTGAAAATTGTTTCAATTCCTACTACATGCTCTACATTCTATGAAATTTCTCATTTTTGAGTGTTTGTTGAACAACTGCATCTCCTTTTAATCAAATAATATAAACTCATTTTCTAAGTTAGTTGTAAAATAACTAATTAAAACAATTTGTTTGAACATACAATGACAAAATAAGAAAGAAAAAATATATTTACATTTATCCTTTTAATTACAAGTACATTTCTGCAATAAATTTAAGTTGTAGATAAAAAGATGCCCAATTTTGGTTTTACGAAAAAGGTTGAGTTTGGCTGGCTTGCGGTGCAGTTAGTAGCTATGAACCACCACTACAATAAGGAAGGCTTAAATAGAGAGTGTTGTAACTCAGATGATATTTTCCCTCACTTTCAGTAAACACTTAGGAAGGCTGGGGGAGAGAGAAAAAAAAAGGACTGTGCATCCTGGTCCAGGAGATAACCACCTTTAAGGATTCTAGGCATCCATTATTTCTTCTCTTAAAGGGATTTAATCTACCGAAATTATTATTCCCTGGGCTCTCCACAGGGAAGAGTGGAATCCCAGACTTCCTTCCACTACATTGGAAGGATATGTTATTTTACTAATGCAACAATACTCAAGCACCTAATACTAATCAGCCCAAGACATGCTAATTGTAATCCCTGAGGCCTCTTCCAGTCTAAGGAAATACTATTAAAAAAAAAATTAAGAACCCTGCTACACTAGCATATTTCCTGGCTCCAAATGCTATCAAGCTTAACTTTCAAAATTTATAATTTGCAGGTTGGATGTGGAGGAGGGAAATACCCCTTTCACAGATTGCAGGTTTGCTGTGGTTGTCCACAATCTCTGCCTTGAGTGTGGTTCTCATACATTGATGAGAACACTAAACACATCAAAAAATGCTTCTCAGAATTTTATCTTTACACGTTTGATTAGAATTTCACCACCCAGAACCTGAACTTGTTAGGGGTTAGTTAAAACCACGAGAAATTGGTTTGTATAAACACTACCAAGAAAAAAGAAATCATGATCTTGCTTTATTCATGTTACACAAATGTCCTTAGTGTTTGATTTTTTAGTTTGTTGTACAACTCAAAAAGATGAAAATGAGAATCAAAGCTACATGCAAGCATACATGTCAAGGAAGAGCAAACAGTGAATTTTAAACAATACAAGCTAACTGTAGGACTTACTTTAACTCTTAACACTCTTAAGATGCCATTCTTGCCATACTGCTTGATAGATTGGCACAGAGATTGAAAGCTAACATCCTTAGCTCACTTGACAATTACAGCTATTCCAGTTTCTATAAATACGTGTGTATTAGACTGGAAAATAAAGTCATCTCCAGAAGCCAGGGATCAGCCTAATTCAGAACAGATGTTAGCTCTGTGTATCTTGCAGCTCAGGTTAATGCATATCCATCAGTCATTAGCTATTTTGGGTTGTTTGCTCTCTGACTAAAAATAACCTAGGATTTCATGAAGATCAGCAATAGGTGTTTCAGTGAGTCAGCAGTCACCAAGAAAATAGCTTTTCTGTCAAGCCCTAACTGGGGAAAGGAGCCCTTCAAGATCATAGAAAAGCCTCATGGGTTTCCTTTCTTTTCTAAAAAGAAATGATTGCATTTATGGCAGAATGATAGGCATTTATGTCTTTGAGCTATACAGACCAGGTGCTGCTACCTCTGCCAATATGGACTTAGCCAGCAGAGATATCTGTCCATAATTTAATTATGGAATTAAGCTCTTACTTTCAATTAACCAGGCTTAGC
Organism: Aquila spilogaster; assembly: GCA_024606505.1. NCBI lineage: Eukaryota > Metazoa > Chordata > Aves > Accipitriformes > Accipitridae > Aquila > Aquila spilogaster. The sequence goes on from JANHGO010001024.1 coordinate 76,686, forward strand.
AGTTTGTCACATGCTACTTACAACTGCAAGTTTTTGTATTGTCAGAAACACCCAGTTTTCCAGACATTTGGTAGCAGGTCTAAGTCTTCTACTGTGTAATCCTCTATCTCAGGGGAAAAAAAATTCCCCAGCTCTAGATTGCTTATTTTAGATTTTCACATTTTACCTGCAACACCCACATCCACCTGCTCTTCACCAATGTTTACTTGTGCCATTCTGGCTGCTCTATCCTGCCTCAATACATGTGTGCACACATGTACACACACAGTTAAATTGATCATAGTGTCACCTAGTATGTACACAGCATAACATCACTTCCCTAACCAGCTGTTACTGTATATCGTATTACAGCAAGATTCAAATCCAGGAAGTCCTCACACCAGTTTCAGTACATTTTCATGAGAAATGTGGAATGGACAGCAGCTGAGATATTACCTCACCCAAATATTAATCTAGTAATGGTGTTCAGTGTAACTCACCACTCATGCCCTCAATATGCTGACAAACATCTTTCTCCACATTGCCCAAGGATACAAGGGAACAACAGGGATTTGAGGGGGATTTATCCCACTTGACATGTGACTTTAAAAGTTACAGAAGTTTCACAGTTGGAATCAACAAACGAAACTAGAGTTCCAATCTGATTCAAAATAGCCCTATGAAATCAATAAAAGTTGATTACAAGGCATTCCGCATAATTCACAGAATGCCAAAGAATAAGCTTTTGCATTTATTTAAAAAGTTACTTAAGCTGTTGCATTGCAAACAGGTGCTAAGCACTCAGAGGGTTAAAATTGTTTCCTTCTCAAACAACATTGTGGCCAACGTACTGCCTGCTTCTACATCATGCACAGGGCATACTGACTCTACCTTTTCCAGATGCAAGAAGAATGAAAATGCTTTAATTTATTTTCCAAGTTATCAATACATAAGATCACCAGGAACTAAACTGGAGTGTTGTTGTTAAAGACCTAATATAATGCTAAGAGAAAGTTTTGAGAAGAAGCAAGGCTGGATGACACATTAAGGAGCCATAAAATACACCCAGTGTATTCTAAAAGCTGACCCTTAAAATGGCAACTCTCTTATCTGCTGTGTCATTGCCTTAGCAGCATATCTGAGACATCCCGAAATCTGACAGTAGCCTTTTCTACTTGAAGCTCTGGGTTTTATGTGGGTTTGCTTTTGTGTCTCATGTGACAATCAAAATTCGATTTATTATTCCAATAAAATCTGGCATATTTTGAGAGACTAGCAGTGCAGTTTAAAGTGTGAGACATATGTACTTGCTGGTACAGAAGTGCCTTGTCCAAGGAATTGGCCTCCTCAGCAGGAATAGCTTTTTCTAAGCATAGTCTAATGCACTTAAAAATGGTGAGTAACATGCAGAAGCTATATGAAACAGCTTCAAAATATGTACTTATTTAAAAGCATTCTCAACAGACCCCAGTTTATCAGTAAAGCTCAGCTCTGAAGTGCAGTTCTTCAGGACAAAAAACTAAGTGTTGAGAGAAGCCTTTCACTAATTTAGTCATTGCTAACTCGTATTTTGAGTTTCTTAAATGCTCATCTTGCAATATCAGCTGAAAAAGCATCTTAACATCCCTCAGACATGACAATATCTGGCTCCTTTGTTTTAGGTTAGCATTCACTGTGTAAGTTTTATCAGTCCTTATCAAACATCTGTCAGAAATCCGTACATGTTTATCAAAAGGAGAAGTGCAATACAAGTCACTTGGTTCAACCTTATTTATCAGTAGGCTCAGTTACAAGTAGGTAAGGTCATATTTTGCAACGCAAACCAGGGATTTATCTTGCATTCCAACTTCCTACCTAATGAGACTAATATTTTACCAGGCAAGTATTTTGCTCTTAGACATTTTATTTTTTAAATCTATTTTATTGAAAAATCCTTTACTTACTTCATTAGCAGTATTCTACAACAGCAACCTGTCAAGCATAGGACAAGGACTTACCTACCTGGTAGAAAGAAATACTATTTTACAATGTAGAACACTTGTTTAAGTTGTGTTTGTTTCCTTTTTGAGTAAGGGATGCGCATAACTTTTCCCTTTTTGTTACCAACTAAGAAGTTTCAGTTTCCAGCAACAAAGCAGTGGATTTTTAATACTGTTTAAAGCCAAACAAATAGTAAGCTCAATGTTTGCCTAGAGCAACTGGAAGCAAGTTCTCCGCTTTTGAAAGACTAGAATGACCCCAAGTTAATCACGTTAAGATGCATCCTAATTTAGAGAAGGTAACAAACATTGTCTCAAGCACCTCAAGTTTTTGTACACCTACAATGTGAGCTAGTCTTCTCCGTACAATTAGAAAAATAAATAAAGCCAATCCTCAGGAAAAAAAAAAAAAAAACAGAAACAAACATAGGAAACTACAAAGATAAACAAAAAAACTATTCTTCTGGCTGAAGTGCTGTACTGGAAATAAGAAAAATAGCTTCTCCTCCCCAGCCTGCCAGATGTTTTTCAAGAAACCTGGGCAAGTTCCTCAAGAGCAGAAATTCCTCTCTAAAAAAATTATTTAACCTAATAATGAAATCTATTCAGAAAAGGGATCGGATTTTCAAATATATATAATATATACATATACACACACACAGCTCCTAAAAGTGCAGGGGTTCTGTTCAGACTTTGGAGATACCTGAATTGCTTTGTTTTTAAACACAATAATACATCCAAAGTCCCACAAGTTCTCTATTTAACTTTTCATTAATTACTTTTTAGAGATAGTCTAGAGGAAATGTTTTTGGTGTTTTTTCTCTCCTGTGAGGGATTTAAATAAAAAAAAAAATGACAGCTGGGTATAAGAGAGATTACAGGAGCAACATTCAGGAACAGAAGGCTGAAGAAGCAAGATGCAGAGGAAGCTGAATTGAGCAGGAGCTGAAAATAAGAAGTGAAAGTCTAATGTAATGTGCAAGGAGGAGTTACAGAAATTGGATGAATTTTAATATCAAAGAAGAGAATGAGCTTCAAGTTTTCAATCCAGAGAGAAAATGCTTTGAAAGTGACACAGCAAAAAACAACAAAAAAGTCATACCAAAAAAGTCACAGCAAAGAAAAAAAAAAACAGAAATTGCTCTCTATTCAGATACATACCTCTTATTTTATTCATACATGAAGTTAGTATACAATTTACATTATTCTTTAACAGTTCACGAAGCAGCTTTGTCTTCATCCTAGTCCTGAAACTATGTCAACAACCAGCTTATAATCAGTATGGGGCACCTCTTGAAACAGAAACATTTACATCTTACCATTAAACTGAGAAGAGAACTAGTTATTGCAGCTAGTTGCTTTCTCACATGAAAGCCATGGCTTTCTTTAGTACAACCTAACTTTACCAAAGGCGGTCTTTAAGTGTGTCAGCTCCCAAAAGACACTGTACCATGGGTGTTGAGAAATCCATTTCATAGAGCTATTTCCTCCTAGAATTCATTCTCAGGAGGAATATCTCTGCCAAAGAGAGCACACATTTATAAACTACAGACAGAATAGACACGTGCATATACCTGAGGTGTATGAGGAAGGCATTTGGTGTGCCGCAGCTTCAGGACACCAGCTTTTCTGAATCCATGCTCTACCTTGCAGACACTTGACAGCCACACAAAGGGTCCCCCAGACATCAGGCACTGGAGCACTGACTGCTGGCCCTGGGTGTTCTCAGCAGTTGCAGAAGCCATAGAGTTGGCAAAGGTAGTAAAGTGTTTTTACAGCTCACAAGATTCATCGTCCAACCCTAGCTTTGAGATCAATGCTTTCCATAGGACACAACAATTACCCCATAAACTGGGAACAATTCACTTACATTTAAGAAAGAAAAGTCTTAGTTCCTAGGTGCTTTAGAGACAATTCATTCACCAGAGGGACAGCCCCTTGCTGACTGGCACAGTGACTGAGTACTGGACAAGAAGCAGGAGGAGACGCACTTTGGCCAAGCTGGCCAGGGCAATCCTGCATCTGATGTGTTCCATGAGAAGTGAGAGTTCACACAGAGCAGAGGATTCCTGGCTTTAAGTGTCTGTCTGGAAGTGCCAGACACTGTAAACTGCACAGAATGGAATTTTTTGACCTTGGAGTGATGCAAAGCTGAGTCAGCCTTGCTGGGATTCAGAACACACAAGAGTTTAGACATTTGAAACTTCAACCACAAAAGAGGAAGGGAGGAGCTATCTGTGAGTGAGTAGTTTTACTTTTCTCTACCACCACCCTTTCCTTTTCTTCAGGAAGCAAAGCTTTTCTGAAGGCCTTTTGGGAATGAGAAGCCTTTTCATTTAGGAAAGCGCATTTTGGTACTCTTAAATAACTTTGCTGAGGACCTTTCTGACGCACCGTACCTATCAATAGCATAACTATTTCTGTAAAGAAAAGCCACTCTGACCATTCCGAGCCAGTTTATGAATTTATATTACACCTTTTTATGCCTGACTTGATGGAAGGGAGATAGGGGTGGGGGGAGGAGAGGAAGACAGTGCTTTTATTTTAGAATCAATAGAAAATGATAGATAAAAGAAAAATGCCCCCAAGGCTTTAGATAACTGAATAATAGCATAGGTGCCCACCCAGCAAACAAGGAAGAGAGGGCCTTTAAACCACGACAACATAGAAAACATCTATATAAAAAAACATTAAAGTTAGAAGCACAGCTGTGATCTCTCCTTCCCTATGCTGAAGCCTGCAGAAGCTGAGAAGCACAGGGTGGTGGCTGCCTCTTCTGGGGGAATGTTGGGTCACGACCATGACATCAGACATGGTTGTCCATCCACACATCCCGCTCCCCACTGCACAGAGCAGCAATCCAGGCTCCCCAGATCTCCACCCAACTCAGCTTTTTCCTCTCACTCCTTCTCTTCCTGTGTCAGGAAAAACCTGGCCCAGGCCCAAATGGCTTCTGGTAGGAGCAACAAACACAATTTTCCTTACTTCCTGCTACTGGAATCTTCTGTGATGCGTGGCTCCTTTCAGCAAAAGGGCAAAGCAAAAGGCCCCCTTCTCCCACTTTGTCAACTGAAACATTGATATTCAGACAAATTAGTTGCAAGATGATCCTTTAAAGTCATCTTTCAAATTGTATATCATTAGTTTTATCCTACTAATGCCAGTATAATCTCATTAGTGCACAGACACTTCATTACATGCACAGGCCAAACTTGCAATGGAAAATATAAATGTAATATTTCAAAATAGATCTCTAACACCTTTCACTGTATAATTTTTTGTTCTTTTAAACACAATACTTGAATACAATAAATTCAGACGTTCTGGCTACCTGTACTTTTTCCTAAAGCTAGTAGCATCCAGAGGAAAAAAAACACAAGAAAAACACACACACCAAGCCTAGAATGCTGTCAGTATTTCTCCCATGACACAGCAGTAATTTTTACAGAAGAGTATAAGTTAACTAAAACACAGCATGTGTTTTTCTTTTAAATTATTTTGAAGGAAATATTTCACTGTCATTTTGGAAGGCCACCAGATCTAATAAATGCCTGAGCAGTTCTGATGAAGAGGACTCCTACAATTTGACAGAGATGTTTTTCTGAACACAGACCCATTCCAGATCCACAGGATTGACACCTACCCAGCACTATTCTACTACTGCACAACACAAAGAAAATGAAGTCTAGAGCACAGAGTTCCCTCAACTTCAGAGAAGAATGACCGCTTCCTTCCATAGAGGATACACTCCAATCCCTGTTCAGGAGGTTTTGCGTTGTTGTATGCTGACAAAACAAATCCACAAAGTATTAAAACTGTACCAACCTCCACTGCAGGAGTTGGGTCTTGCCATCAAATCCCCCAACTGTTTTGGGAGGAATCAAACTTCTGCTTCTCTCCCCATGCAGTTCCAGGCTATGTAGGAAACAACTGATGTTATGCTAAAGGATTTTATCATAGCAAAGATTAAAGGCGAACATCCTTTCAGTTTATGAATATACATCAATATCCAACCATGTCAATATAAAGCTGCATATACAAAGAAGTCTATCAGATCAAGGCATCCAAATACAGTTACTTTAAGGAGGACTACACACATTTTCAAGATGTTTTGCCTTTGGTAAGGATGATTCAGTAAATCCAGCAGTGGAAGAAAACTTAAAGCAACACAGCTTGACTACTGCTGAACACTTTTTCACACGATTGTCTGAATTATGAATATACCTAAACAGGAAGTAGAATTGTATTACATCTGTAGTGTTTCTATGTTCGGTCATGGCCTGACTCAGGCAATCAGGTTTACAATTCATAACAAAGACCCTCTTCATCATTCCATACTCTTCCATGTCCTCGTATATAGACCTCAGTGAAATACTCGGGCCTGTTCAAAAATGAACAGAAAGTATTTGCTAATTGAGGCAAACAATGCTGTGAGAGAAGGGAGTGGCCTAGAGTAACAGGTACTTCACAATTTTGTTATATATATATATGTAAATATATACATGTGAATATATATATATACATAGTTAGGAAAAGAACATGATTTTCTTTTTCATTATTAGTAAATGAAAAAAGACAAACAGCCTACACCAGAGACTTCATAGCAGACCATTTGTTTACAAGTACTGTCAGTCTTTCCTCAATGTTTCCCCTCACTTTTTATTGTGATAATCATGTCACATGCAAAATCTAACAAAATACGCTGATAATAATGGCATAATATTTTATTTGAGCATGTTTTATAATCTCTCCTTATGAAATAGTCCCTAAAGCTGCAACTTAAATGTGTTGCTTGACAACTCCCTTCTGACCCCAGCCATCCTGCCCTTCCTCTTGCTAACTCATGCCTTCCGAGTTTGCCTGATGAGGGTACCACGAACACAGAGGACCGCTACTTTCATAGTGTAAAATGCCTCACAGATAATAAAGCAACATAATTGTAATATTTATTTACAGACATTTGTGTTGCATTTTTTAGTAGGGGAGGGGAAATAAACATACTCAGATCATGCTGAAAATAGCCTGTGAAATGCAATGCAGCTGTCTAATTAAAATACAGGATCTCCATTCCAGCTTTTCCAGATAAGCCCATCATATCTATCCCTATGAAGGGTAATCAGATTTCATTATATTTACCATTCCATACTTTATGAAGTATAAGTGACCAAAAACACAAATATAGACATCAGTAGATTAGTAGTTGCTATTTTTTTTCTTGATGCACTTTTCAAATAAGCTCCACAGGCAGAACAGAGCCAGAGACCACTCCCTAATTCCTAGTGGACATATTGATCAATTAAAATGACATGTGTCTGGTCTTTTCTTTCCTTCTAACAGCAAGCAGCTGAAAGATCGAACCTTTCAAACATGTAAAACCAAACAATTAAATAATGCTATATACCGTCCAGCAAGATTAGGTTTAGCAAAAATCAGCCTGGCCTCTTTAAGTGGGATATTAACACAAAGTAAACGAATATAGGACATTGCAAAGAGTTTCTAAATATTATAGGCACGTTTCTAACCAATTCACTAAAAAGATGCACATTTTCTTCCCACTACAGGCAGAGAAACATTTATACTTATGCATGTCCTTATTTTATGCACAGCAATAGCCCTCAGAATATCTGAATCTTTGGCTACACCTTTTACTGCAGTTGCAGCAGGAAAAAAAAAAAGACTTGTTCTCCTTCCAGTAAAGGATAGATCTGAAATGCACTATGTTCATATTAAAGACCATTATAAAAACAGAGGAAAGGAAAGAAACAGTTGAAAAGCTAAAAGCTACTGTACTTGCAAAACACCTGGTTATTGTCTGACAGTTAAATCAATTTATTATTATTTTGTTAAGAATACTAGCAGAAATAGGGTAACACTAAACCATGTTTTAAATTAATACAGTGCCAGCTGCTTGTTCAGCACTGATTCATGAAGTATTTTCTGTGCTATTTGGGTATGGAAGGCCATTGAAAATAAATAGATTATATTAATGTTATTAAAATACGGAAGGTTAAAGGAAGAACTGCATATAAAAGAAATACTTAAAGATGCATGGAAAAGAATGAGCTACCTTTATGGCATTAAAACTTAAAATAGTTATTCTTCTCATTTAAGCATATCAAACTGCAGCAACTTCAATTGAATTGTGAAATTTAAACACATTCTCTTCAAATCTTCAGAAATCTCAAATACTACAAAGACAAATCTAAATATTCAGATTGAAGACATTTTCTGTAGGCCTTTGTCTTAGCCTATCTGCCTGAAAAACAATATTTAGCCATGCAGAATCTTTTCTCAGAATGATTTTCACAAGGCAAAACCCACACATTCTCATATTAGGAAAGCCTTATAAAACAGGAAAGATAATGGTGCAATTAAGAACAGCACAACATTTCGCACTTACCATGTCCTGTTCAAATCATCCTCTTTTGATGTTTACGGCACATCTGTAGGATGCAATACTAGGAGGTGCCTTGTGTGACCTGCTGCATGATGCTGTGACATCAGTTCAGATGATGCAGCTCATTAT